>JACCGJ010001155.1:169651-190072 GCA_013407085.1 Atriophallophorus winterbourni
TAGGCTCATCCTCTGACTAGGTCTCTGAGACCGGGGTTCTGGACCTGGACCTGGTGCCGGAACTGGCCCGGCTGCCTCCAGTCAGAGGGGAGTGGGCCCCCGCCGTGAGCTTCTGGGTGTCGACAAACTGGACATCCTCAAGGTTGGCCTCAGAGTCATCCTGGTTTTTGAGCAGCTGCTAACTCTGAGCGCTGGTACCTTCGCCATTGGTGAACTCCTGGATGCGAAGCTTCATCCCCTTCATGTAGGGGAGCACTCTCTCGTAATTGTCATGAATGTAGACGAGCTCCCGGACCATCTCGTTGTTCAGAAGTCTTCGGGTGGACTTGGTCACGAGTCTAGCTTCCGAGAATACCCTCTGTGATGAGGCCGAGGTAGCCCGGATGGCGTAGACCATGCTAAAAGAAAATGAGACAGGTTGAGTATTTCGTATTATGTTCCAGGGGGTCCACGGGTGCAAAATTTGAACTACTATTTCGAAGAATAGCAATACTACATCTAAGAATAGAAAATAATATATCGAAGTATAGCGAATAATATCGAAGTATGGCGAAGCTTAGCGAATATTATAGCGAAGTATGGCTGCTGCTTCTTCTGGAAAAGAATAGAAAAAAACAGTTGACCTTCATTTCCAACAAACTAATGCAAAGTATAACGATGTTCATGCACAGTATTTAGAAGCACTAAGCTATCTATAACAAAGTATATGGCGAGTTATTGCGAAGTATAGCAAAGTTTAAACGAAGTATAGCGAAGGTTGCGTCAAACTGAGTCTAACTCACCTTTTCAGTCTCGAACTTGGCCTTCTGGTTCAGAAACTGCTTAGAAACGTCCGGATGCTTCGACATGATGTGGCCTACCATGCCTTGGGGTGTTCCCTGAGTCCGGGCAATGGACTGGTCACAATCCTCGACTTGGCAAAGAGCTCGAGCTTCTCTTTTCTTCACAGCCTCCTTCTTGATGGAGCTCGTCTATTTATTCGACACTTCGAGAGTCGGGCTATCGGTCGTTTTTTGCTGTAAATTCAAATTTATAACCAAAAACACTTGAATTCGTTAACCCTGGAAGCAATATATCGGAACGGCTCATGCCATTCTAAGCAGTTTCCATTGATATAACGTAGGCATTGGATGATGTCTTCAAGGAGGTTCTTTTCAAAATTGTTTGATCTTATAGGCTGACTTCGAATACTGCTCACACTCGTTATTTCGTTCCACTGTGATATGAATGGTTCAGACCATTTAACGGTTGCAGTAGAGGAGTCTTTCAGATTCACCGTGACGTCAAAGAAGGACGTATTCTTGCTCCCACTCTGTTTACCATTTTCATTGCTTTGTTGCTTAAGCACACTTGTAAGACAATAGCGGAACGTGTGATGAAAAGCTTTTCAACCTGAACCGTTCGAAAGCACAAATGTAGGTATGGGATGTGCTAATCCGTGCCCTGCTTTTTGCCGATGATCCAACATTATTCTCCCACGAACACCCAAAATGTCTAATGGACTATATTATTGAAACCTTTAGTTGGCAATTCTGACTCATTCATTGAGAACGCATACGACTTCGCTCGACGTGTAACTTCCGTATCTGTTGAAGACGATGAATTTATGTTAATCTTTGACGTGACCGCGGTTTGTTAACTAATATCGATACAACGTGTGCGTCACAAATAGCTAGACGGCTATTGGAGTCAGATATCACTTTGAAGAACCGTACAAACCTAAGTGTTTAGCTATTTATTAACGGCATATCAATTTGCGTAAACATGAGCCACTTCTTGGCAGCCGGGCATTTGTATAGAAAACATAAAGAATTATCAATGGGTTAGCCTATATCGCCAGTACTAACAAATATTGTATATGGAGTACTTTGAAACATAAGCATTCATTTTTATTTTTTTATAACCTAGTTAGCTGTATGCACAAATGTAACACGGTTAGCCGTGCACGTGTAAACCGCAGTGTTAACTGACCTTGACCGGTTTCACACTGTGCGTTCCCTGTTTGTAGTAACACTCTTGTTCTGACCTAGCTTGTGTCAGAAGTGAAACGTCACCCAAATACTGGTCCAAGCGATTGTTTTTCAAATTATGTTTTCATGAATATGGCTACTCGATAAGTTCCAAATATCTGTCAAAATATTTATCTAATGGACTGTTTTTCGTCGGTTTTGGTGCTAACAATCAGCATGAACATGACCGAAATCCTGGGTCAAGGTACTATATCGACTCCCATCATCAATGCTTAATAGTGTCAGCTTGAACCAGCACATCATTCCACATATCTTGATTCAACCATTGGGGATAACCTTTCGCTAGTTACGGAATTTGATAGGCGCATTAAGCGAGCAGCTGCAGTTGGAACTCTAGTTTCTTGGAAACCTTCAACTGTGATGACAATATGATGGTTTGCAGCGCGGGCTTACTAAATGTTTTACTGTACCTCATTCAAACGTGAGCCATCCACGTCAGACACGAACGGAAGCTGAATGCTTTCCATGTAAGAAGTAACCGCCGTATCATCACATATTGTGGATGGACAAAATAACGAATGCTAAAGTGGTTTCTAATGCTGGTCTGCAAAGCATGGTAACCCTACTACGATGCGCCATCTATGCTTGGCTGGGTCATGTTTACAGAATCGAAAATGTTCTCATTCCAAAAGGTCTACTCTACGGTGGCTTAAAATCAGAAATTCGGCAACTAGGCTGCACACGCTTGCGGTTCAACATTCGTTTGCGAAAATGCTACGGAAGCTTTAGATATTGACCATAGGATTTGAGAAAAACATGCACTCAACCGCTCAAGTTTGAGTCTCTGTGTGAATTGTCATTTTTAACCTGCGCTCGGCCGCTGATGCTAGATCGCGTCTTCAGCGTGCAACTGACAACGATCAGCCTTGTATTCCCTATCGCTATTATTCCTTTCGAAGCGATGTTTGGTCATTCAAAATGTTGTGGTATCTGGAACCATCATACGCATGTGATGTACATCCATGGTCGACATCGAATGAAGGAGGCCAACAACCACCACAACAGTGTCGTAGAGTGTCACGGTTATTTTCCAACAATTTTGGGAAACGCGTTTTACACCCGAGTATAGTATATGCGACCCAGACAGGATTCGATTGAAATCAAATTCATTTCGTGCGTTGAATATGTCTAAATCTTTTAGTACATGACTTCTAGTTCATCGATTATTACAGATACATTCATGCCATTTACGTTCAAAGTATCATTTCTTTTTTATGCTTAAACAGTTATATTATATGGTAGCGAAAATTTTATAAGAGGTTCACAAAATCGACCATTGAACTTTGTGAATGTTCACGATGATTCATCAGAAACAAGTCATCGGTAACCTTATTCTCCGTGCACAATTAAACTTCACACATGTGCACGTAGGCTGACGACTCACTTCTGTTTTTAAGGTCAATCAAAGTGAAACTGAGCGCTCACACGCCAGAATTTTGCTCAAAGTTCAAGCTTCTTTGAACCTTGTTAAGAAAGCAGAAAACGTTTGGCGATAAAACTTGCAGCATTTTGAGCGTGGATGCATGTTAAAAGTTTTGAAAAAGTTGTAAAAGCGGATCAAAATTCGGCCGACCATCGGCATTTTGCACGATGTCGACGAGTTCCAAGTTCAGCAGATGAAAGCAGTATTTGCTTTACTACATGGTAAAGATGACTCTTAATAAAGTGCCTCCTAAATGAACTATTAATTACAAGTTCTATCCAACTCATACGGTCAGTTTTTAAGTGATTTGAAAGCTCGTATGTGTACCTAAATGTAATTTTTCTGACTTCGACTAGCCATACTGTTAATTTTTGATTATCTTAACCAGTGGCCCTGGTGCAGTATAAGAAAAATGCTTTGTGGCTCGGCTTCAGACAGTACTTCTACATTTTCACTCTGTCCATCCACGGTACATTAAATGTGTTAAGATGTTCCGTAAAGCAAAAAATTCAGTTGTCGTTCGTGTTTTGCATGAATGGTCCAGGCTTTAGTGTCACAATAAATTATATAAGACACACGCGTACTATAGTATCAATAATATATTTGCGGTTAGCTTTCGGTTGCTCCAGACGAGATGGCAGTTGTTCAGGCAATCATCCTAATAATCTTGGTGTCTAGAGAGTGTTTATCGCAATATTTCAACAACTATATGTGTGAAGTGATATAAATGCCCAAGGCGGCTGTTATAAGCAATGATGTTAAAACGCAAAATAGTCCCTTGATCAAGAAAGTTGACCTAGTTCATGCTGATTTCCTACTAGAAGTCTTTTCATACCGTTCAGAAACAGTTTATTACCGACTAAATCTGTTCTTGGGTTCAAGCTTGTGATATCATTCATACGTACATGAATTGTGGCATCACAATCTCATTCGAATTATGCAGGAAATGTGTAATGTGTGTGTAATGCATTTTTTGTCATCGCTCTCTAAAAAATATGTTCGTAAAAACAGTTATTGGGTTATCATTTGGAAACACCACAAATGGCGTCAGAAGTGCTAGCAGCATTCGATTTGAAAGTGAAAGTGAATGAAACTGAGAACGATTAACGGTGTTCCGATGCTGAAAACTATCAAAATATGGTCCGAGATCCCGCGAGGGATCAGTAGTAATAAAATGTTGTCACGTAATTACACATCAAAGTCATTAAAAGTCTTCATTCGCATTCATTTCCATCACGCGCACACACACCACGACCGGTGTCGTGCAGTTTGCATTCATCAGATAAGGACAGTATGATCAGGATACACATGCCTTGAAGCAGTTGAGAAATTGTAAACAAGATGTAAGCGTGTATGCCGCTGACTAAATGGAAGAATATTGGAAGCAATTTTGAATAGGTGTCTGATTAGGTGTGACACTATATGGGTTATTAAGTATGTCAGAATTAGGTGGCCTTGGATGCACCTATGCTCGAGAGTGTACAATTCAAGTCTAGTCAGTCGCTGATGAAATGTTGGATTATACAATTCAGCAATCATTTTTGTTGCCGTGATAAATCCTCTCGAGCAGCGAAGTGTCCTTTTCCAACCATGGTGCCCAAGCTTGCGTTTTATTTAGATACGTTGAGTGCGGCGGTAAACGTCCGAAAATTTGCTTGAGTGAGTCGGGCATGCTGCATGCACAATTATATACGGCATCGCACTAAAGACTGTTTTTCACACTTCCACGTATCTAGATACCAAGATCTTTCTCGGATGTAATTTACTCAAGCGTTTGAGTACCAAGTGGTTACGAGAAAGGAAAATATTTTCAAATTTGGTAATTTCGGAAAAACAAGAGCAGCTTGTTTTGATTTGAGCTTTGGTGCAGCATATTTAGCTTAATTAGGCAATTCTGAACAGCCTTCCCCTCCATTCTGAGTTTTACATAAAAAACTAAAAGAACTGTGACTCGATCAGACGTTAAATCCTGACCACCCTATTCTCTATTGCGTAACGATTTACACTGCGAGTACAATGCAACAACTGTTGAGCACTTCCGGTTTCGACAATACAAGTCAACGTTAATCGGCCAAGTGTTTATTACGAAAATAACAAAGATCGAAAATTACGCTTAACTTTTGTAGGCAAATATTTTAATTCGTGAGTGTACACTCAGATTTTCTGTCTCGGATGTCACTTTTCTGTGGTTAGACAAACGAATTCTTGCTAATCCATTCCATTTAAGCGCCCTCGAAGTTGAGTTCTTTTGACCAATATTGACGAATTGCATGTCCATCTATTACTGCCGACGTGCTCCGTTTGCTCTTGTTTCTGAGATGTTGTCACTCGAACCGTTTCCATGTCATTTTTATGACACCAAAATCCTTGCGGGTTTACGATCGTTGTTTTGCGGCTTGTTGGTGTTCTCTGTTCTTGTGCTTTGCCGGAGGGTAATGCTTTGTATATCACTCCGTAGCTCATAATTGACGAACATATCTAAAGCACTCCACTCATCTACGGCATGGTGGAAAGTAAAGTGTGAAGACAGAAATTGGGCGAAGCTTAGCTCTTCAAATATATTTTGTAAGGCTTTGGTCAGTTTCATCCATTAAATCGGTATATTGTTGCCCGACAAATATTCGAATGTCATTCTGTTTTGGGATCCCTTTATATAATTTGTGACAGTTTTCAATCGATTAGAATATGTTTGAGACCAATCGTGTATTCATAATGCAAATAAATTTGAGTTACGTACTTTGACGCATGCGGGCCGCTGTGTCAACCGGCCTTGACCGTGTTCACCTGTATTAGATTGATGTGGATACACAGTAGTAGGAAAACCGACCACTGATCCTGGTCATTCCCACGAGACGTGGCACAACTTAGGCGTACTATAAACTGTTTAGCGGTAAGGTCAAATCAGTGGTGGGGAGTTGACTATTACTTAATCATGTTCACTGTCCTGACTGTCACCCTTGGTCTGACGAAGCTTCTGTGTCAGAAGTGAAACGTTACCCAAAAACTGCTCTAACCGATTGCACTCAAATTTCTTTGCAGTGTGACAGTTTTCTTCAAGAAGAGATCCGGAAAATTTCTCTACGCCTTTCGCACTTCGCCTTAACGAATATTAGCGAATAATCTTCGCCCAACTTCGTTTTCGACAAAAAACTGCTATAAATTTCTATAATTTGCTAGTATTCGTTTAAATTCACTTTTCTTCGCTGAAATAAAACGAATTCCGAAATAAATTATTTTTTGACCATGAAAGAACTTTCATTTGACAGGGGAGGAATTTTTCATGAGCTTTGGCATTGGAAATATACAAAACCTTCATCTCAAAGGCAATAAGCCTCCTCTGACTCGGTCTCTGAGACCAAGGTTCTGGACCTGGACCTGGTGCCTGAACTGGTCCGGCTGCCTTCAATCAGAGGGGAGTGGGCCCCCGCCGTGAGCACCTGGTTGTCGACAAACGCGACATCCTCGAGGTTGGCCTCGAGTCATCCTGGGTCAAGATCTTGGCAAGCGGGTTCCGGCATCCGAATGCATGGTGGGGCGGCTGGGGCCTATTTGACCAAGAGCACCTCTAAACACGCACGCAAAAGAAACAAAAGCCCAGGCAATGCGGCAAACACCCACGCAGAGCGGCAAATACCCAAACAGATCAAAAACACACGCCCTTCGCACTTGGCCACACATTCCATTCAAAATATAAAAGTACAAAAAAGTACAACCCTTTGTCTACTGACGGTAACTCTAGTTACCACCTCAAATGTTAGCTTATAACAATTAAACGAGCAGTCGGTTGCTCGGTAGCTTACGTCGGTACCTTCAGTCACCATCGGAGTGCACTTGTCTGGCGGTGTCTGTCATCTGATCCTCGCAGGATTCTTTTTAGGGCCAGCCGTGTATCAACAAGTGTCAACATCAAAAACAATTCCCGTAATCAAAGGGTTGATATATTGAAGTTCAAAAATGAACACTTCGCTTCTAGCGAAGACTTCGCTAATATTCGTTTACGGCGAAGTTTGAACTTTCACTTCGTTTTAAGCGAAGCGAAGTATATCGAATTTTTAGCGAAGTTTTATTTGCCCTTCTCCATGGCGATAGCGGACGGAATATTCAACAATATTCGCTTCGTTCGCTTCGCCTTCGCAAACTTCCGCTTCGCTTTAATCGCAAAGCGAAGTATTCGTTATTGTCTGGTCTGGATCCGTAATCTCAGGGCACAGAATGTTTTGGCTATAATACAAAGTTAATCCTCCTCTCGTTTCACGATCATGGCCAGTAGGTGACATGCCGCGTAATTCTAGCTCACTATTCGTTTGGTGCCACGGCGATGATGTCTGGTGAACATTTCAGACATTGTGCGTTGGTCTAGAGGCATTTTAAAGTATTTTTCACAACACGGATGGGGTGTGGGAAAGGAGGTTAGCGAAGTGCCGAATATTGGTTAGGCCGACTCCACCGGACTATTGGACTTTGTGTTGCATCTATCTGTCCAATATGAAGTTTCGAGGCGCTTAGTCTAATTTATCGTGGCATTAGTCTGCAGCCATTTTCCCAACGAGTTATGACCGTGTTAAACATATCTTTA
Organism: Atriophallophorus winterbourni; assembly: GCA_013407085.1. NCBI lineage: Eukaryota > Metazoa > Platyhelminthes > Trematoda > Plagiorchiida > Microphallidae > Atriophallophorus > Atriophallophorus winterbourni. The sequence goes on from JACCGJ010001155.1 coordinate 177,681, forward strand.
CGCAAGAACGTTATTTTTAAGGGGACCTTATAATTCGTAGATTTGTGGAAGTGGAACGTGTCCGTCACATTTACATCATGCAAGCCAAGTACATCACTGAGGAATCTCCATTGTAGCTGATCGTGTTTGCGATTCACTTCTTTATCAGTTGCTTCATCAGCTTCTGGGACTCCCAAAAGGATTAAACTTCGATCACCCCAATATTTCGTTTGGACATGTTGTTGATCGAATCGAGCCCTTTCGTACCAGGTCACACTAGCGATCATCCGTTTAGTGGTCTCTGAGCGCTCCATACGCATGGGAAAAACGGAAGGTAAGATGTTTTCTAGATCCTTTTTAGAGTTGACCGTGATTTTAAGAACTCTTGGTTGGTCCAGATTTGATGAAATAGGTTTACTATACAGTCGTATTAATGATAGCGGTTCAACTGGCTCAAAGTCCATGCTGCTGCAAAACCTTCTCCATTCTTCTTTATCGTGCTTTAGCCTGTCCCCTAGAAAGAAGGCACTCGTTTCTTTTACGTTGGTGCAAATCACGCGTAGTCCATGGAGTGAATGTACATTGTCTGCCTGTCAATTTCGCTGGTTGCGGGACGTTTCAACTTCCTTAGATCGAATACCTCTCGTGTCCACCTTAGGAGTATTTTGCACCGTGACTTTGAGTTTTTAATCTGAAGGTTTTTGCTGAACCTTCAGCTGAGTAGGTGGCTTTGGCTCCGTAACTTTTTGCTGACAAGGGAAGCTTTGGGCCGTCAGACCTTTACCAATCGCATTTGTGAAGGTGGCGTCTTGATGAAAAGAACGCTCTTCAAGACCACCCGGCACATTTGCAACAGCTGAACCTTCGTGTTTAATAATCTGCGAAGAAGATGCTTTTATCTGACTTGTATTATTGTCAGTGGTTTCCGATATATAAAACCTGAATGGGAAAACTGAGAATTCTGAGCTCTAAGCTCAGCATCTGATCATCCAGGTTGCTTTGCTGGACACTTGTTCGAGCAGTTAAATCTGCGTTTGGTTTAGTTTTACAATTTTTTACACAAGACATGTTTTCATCACCGTATAGTGGTGCTCACATTCCCGTCACTAACACACTCCTACCGGTTTCTGGCTGTTTGCCGTCATCAAGTGGAGGCAGTAAGATCAGGTTCAGTGAGCTTTGAAACAGTGGAAAAGCTGTAAACAAAGTTAAACTTGTTTACCACCGGTAGTGGTGTGTAAGGGATGGGGATGTGAGCACCACAATACATTGATCTGTTATATGCGCCTCGAGCGCTTGGCCAGGAATCACTTCGTGATTCTGTATTTGAACATCATGTTTTCATCATTCTGGGCCGATATAGCCTCCCGGGTCACATGTGGTAACAGTTGCGACACGTGACAGATTTGACCTTACCACCCACGACTTTCTTGAAGACGACGCATGTTTCGTGAACATCAAATCGCTCACGTTAACGGGGACAAACAAAAGTACAAAGCCTAGCATAAAAATCGATAGGGTTAGGGATGCTTTTTGTGTTATTGTGCGGAGTTGGCGGAAATCGATTAATTGTGCCAATAAATCGCCACCCTCACATACCAACGTGAGCAACACATCACTTTGCTCATCCATAAGCGCCTTGAGTACTTGACCAAGAATCACATTGCGATTCTGTGTCTGACCATCGTGGTTCGTTGTACGAACAGTGGCACACAAGTATAACTTTGTTTATCGTGACCCTATTTAGCCGCGAATTTGTCAGCCTCCCGTTGAGAAAATTGGTGTGAAAATGATTTCACTTTGAGTATTTCTTCGAGCAGCTCCCGACATTGGTAAACACCGATGTGTTGATCTAACAGCAGAAACACAAAAGCGATTCAAATTAACGAACGAACTGCAGAAAATCCACGGGTGACGCACACAGAGAACGACACGTCGTATATGGATAATTCTTGTATGAGTATACTTTTCTCGGGAAAAATGTCCAAAAATACGCCAAAGCATACCTAGCATGCGGCTATCTCGGTTGTACACAGCTTCGCATTGCATGCTATTCTTAAGACTTCCACTAATCCAGACGCCGAGGTCCTTTTCAATTGTTGTCCATTCCAGTTGTTTTGATCCAAGGTTGTGTGAGAATAGGAAATCTTTGCCTATTTGCAACATTTTACACTTTCTGAATTTGAATGGAAGTTTGTTTCGCTCTGCCCAGCTGTTCAATATATTCAAATCGCTTTGTAATCACAAGCTTGACGTGATTCGCATCCATACATTGGCATCATATGCAAAGAGAACTATTTTGGCTGTGACGAATTTCGGAAGGTCGTTGATGTAGACCGAAAAGAGAATCGGATGAAGTACCGAACCTTGTGGGATACCGCAAGTGGCTTCGATTTTCCTAGACATCACACCATCGATACGTACAGTTGCCTAGAGATCGAGAAGGTAGCTTCTCAGCTAGCTATGAGGTTTGCAATGCGTTTCCGGATCACTGAAATTTATATTATGTTCATCGAAAGCCCCTATTGTTTCCATCAAACCAATGTAATCCACTTTTCAATTTAGTTTTGTTTGCTTTACCAATCTACGGCGTTCCACACGGATTGAAATAGCAGAACGAGGTGGTCGCTTCGACCAAGCGGAGGTTGATACTGAACATCTTCAACGGCCGTGGTTAAGACTAGGTCAGACAATAACGAATGTCACTTTTTTGGAGCGAAGCGAAGTGCGAAGCGAATTTTCGAAGGGCCCTAACTGCCCTTCGCAATGGCCAATAGTATCAAAGCGAATATCCGAAGTGCACTTCGCAATGGCGAAGCTTCGCACTTCGCCATAACGAATATTAGCGAATAATCTTCGCTCAACTTCGATGTCCCCCAAAAACTTCGTTTTCGACAAAAAAACTTGCTATAATTCGCTAATATTCGTTTAAATTCGCTATTCTTCGCTGAAATAAAACGAATTCCGAAATAAATTATTTTTTGACCATGAAAGAACAAGGGAGGACTTTTTCATGAGCTTTGGCATTGGAAATATACAAAACCTTCATCACAAAGGCAATTAGGCTCCTCCTCTGACTCGGTCTCTGAGACCGGGATTCTGGACCTGGACCTGGTGCCGGAACTGGTCCGGCTGCCCCCAGTCAGAGGGGAGTAGGTCCCCGCCGTGAGCTCCTGGGTGTCGACAAACTCGACATCCTCAAGGTTGGCCTCAGGGTCATCCTGGTCTTTGAGCTGCTGCTGACTCTGAATGCTGGTACCTTTGCCATTGGTGAAATCCTGGATGCGGAGCTTCATCCTCTTCATGTAGGGGAGCACTCTCTCGTAATTGTCATGAATGTAGACGAGCTCCTGGACCCTCTCGTTGTTCAGAAGGCTTCGGGTGGGCTTGGTCACGAGTCCAGCTTCCGAGAAGACCCTCTCTGATGAGGCTGAGGTAGCCGGGATGGCGTAGACCATCCTAAAAGAAAATGAGACAGGTTGAGTATTTTGTATTAGGTTCCAGGGGGTCCATGGGTGCAAAAGTTGAACTACTATTTCGAAGTATAGCAATACTATATCAAAGTATAGCAATACTACATCTAAGAATAGAAAATAATATATCGAAGTATAGCGAATAATATCGAAGTATGGCGAAGTTTAGCGAGTATTATAGCGAAGTATGGCTGCGAGAATAAATTATAAAAGAAAATAAAAAACAGTTGAGCTTCATTTCCAACAAACTATTGCAAAGTATAACGATGTTCATGCACAGTATTTAGAAGCACTAAGCGATCTACAACAAAGTATATGGCGAGTTATTGCGAAGTATAGCAAAGTTTAAACGAAGTTTAGCGAAGGTTGCGTCAAACTGAGTCTAACTCACCTTTTCAGTCTCGAACTTGGCCTTCTGGTTCAGAAACTGCTTAGAAACGTCCGGATGCTTCGACATGATGTGGCCGACCATGCCTTGGGGGGTTCCCTGAGGCCGGGCAATGGACTGGCCACAATCCTCGACTTGGCAAAGAGCTCGAGCTTCTCTTTCCTTCGTACCTTTCTTCACAGCCTCCTTCTTGAATAAGTTCCAGATCGGTGATCTGGTAGGCTTGTGCCGGTAGGTAGTGTGATGTAAGTCGTCATCATCATCATCATCATCTGACGGCGTCGGAGACCTCTTTCTGGAGGACTTGGGGGTCCACGGGTCTTTGGACGGCAGCTTGACCTTGAGGGTCGGGATCCTCTTGGACTTCTTGGCCGAGGCCGAGTCATTGTCCTTGTCCGACTTGTGGTGCGTCTTCGGGGGGCTCATGATGAGACAATTAAATTTTCATCCTATTAATAGTCCTCCAACCACGCACGTAAAAGAAACAAATGCCCAGACAAGGCGGCAAGCACCCACGCAGAGCGGCAACACCCAAGCAGATCAAAACACCCACGCCCTTCGCATCCGGCCACACACCTACGCGATTACATTTAAAATATTAAAGTACAAAAAGGTACAACCCTTTGTCTACTGACGGTACCTCTAGTTACCACCTCAAATGTTAGCTTATAGCAATTAAACAAGCAGTCGGTTGCTCAGTAGCTTACGTCGGTACCTTTAGTCACCATCGGAGTGCACTTGTCTGGCGGTGTCTGTCATCTGATCCTCGCAGGACTCTTTTTAGAGCCAGTCGAGTGTCAACAAGTGTCAACATCAAAAACAATTCCCGTAGACAAAGGGTTAAAATATTAAAGTACAAATATGAACACTCTTCGCTTTTAGCGAAAACTTCGCTAATATTCGTTCACGGCGAAGTTTGAACTTGCACTTCGTTTTAAGCGAAGCGAAGTATATCGAATTTTTAGCGAAGTTTTTTTTGTCCTTCGCCATGGCGATAGCGAAGCGAATATTCAACAATATTCGCTTCGCAACTTCGCTTCGCTTTAAATCCCAAAGCGAAGTATTCGTTATTGTCTGGACTATGTCTAGAACAGATGTCTGTTTCAAATTTCGTTGTCGTGTATATTCGAATACATGATTATATAAGAGGATGTAATCGAACAGGTCGATGTTATGTATTAACGTTCGTGGTGGTAAACAGCTACTCCACTACCTGTTCTTACGCGGTAACTCCGAAACAGGGTCATGTTTGGAATAGAGAGCTCGCGATCACTCACGTGAGGTTAGAAACATGTCTCATTTATTGCTAGTCGAGTGATCGGGGTGGATGATCTAATCTGTTATATAGTTAAGGCAGATAGAAATCTCCCATAATCAATAATTGCGAATTGCGCAGTTTTCCGATGTACTGCATTGCTTTCAAGAGTTTTTCGGTATGCACATACGATGATGATGGTGTATGGTAAACTACACCAATGATGCAACTGTCTCCTGAATCGAGCTCCAAGTTACACCATATACTCTCAACCAGATCGAGATCAGTGTCTGTAACTGCCGTACTGTATAAACGTTCGTGATGGTAAACAGCTACTCCATCACCTGTTCTTAAGCGGTCCCTCCCAAACAGGGTCTTGTTTGGAATAGAGAGCTCGCGATCTCTCAAATGAGTTTGGAAACATGTCTCAGTTATCGATTGACTGCCGATTACAGAGATCCTTCATTTCAGCTAGTTTGCTAACCAGGCATTGTGCGTTTGTATATAGGCAATTGATTGTGGTTTTCATATACAGTGATGGAGCTCGTCTATTTATTCGACACTTCGATAGTCGGGCTATCGGTCGTTTTTTGGTGTAAATTCAAATTTATAACCATAAACCCTTGAATTCGTTAACCCTTAAAGCAATATATCGGAACGGCTCATGCCTTTCTAAGCAGTTTCCATTGATATAACGCAGGCATTGGATGATGTCTTCAAGGAGGATCTTTTCAAAATTGTTTGATCTTATAGGCTGACTTCGAAGACTGCTCACACTCGTTATTTCGTTCCACTGTGATATGAATGGTTCAGACCATTTAACGGTTGCAGTAGAGGAGTCTTTTAGATTCACCGTGACGTCAAAGAAGGACGTATTCTTGCTCCCACGCTGTTTACTATTTTCATTGCTTTGTTGCTTAAGCACGCTTGTAGGACAATAGCGGAACGTGTGATGAAAAGCTTTTCAACCTGAACCGTTCGAAAGCACAAATGTAGGTATGGGATGTGCTAATCCGTGCCCTGCTGTTTGCCGATGATCCAGCATTATTCTCCCACGAACACCCAAAATGTCTAATGGACTATATTATTAAAACCTTTAGTTGGCAATACTGACTCATTCATTAAGAACGCATACGACTTCGCTCGACGTATAACTTCCGTATCTGTTGAAGACGATGAATTTATGTTAATCTTTGACGTGAGCGCTGTTTGTTAACTAATATCGATACAACGTGTTCGCCACAAATAGCTAGACGGCTATTGGAGTCAGATATCACTTTGAAGAACCGTACAAACCTAAGTGTTTAGCTATTAATTAACGGCATATCAATTTGCGTAAACATGAGCCACTTCTTGGCGGCCGGGCATTTGTATAGAAAACATAAAGAATTATCAATGGGTTAGCCTATATCGCCAGTACTAACAAATATGTATATGGAGTACTTTGAAACATAAGCATTCATTCTTATTTTTTCATAACCTAGTTAGCTGTATGCACAAATGTAACACGGTTAGCCGTGCACGTGTAAACCGCAGTGTTAACTGACCTTGACCGGTTTCACACTGTGCGTTCCCTGTTTGTAGTAACACTCTTGTTCTGACTGAGCTTGTGTCAGAAGTGAAACGTCACCCAAATACTGGTCCAAGCGATTGTTTTTCAAATTATGTTTTCATGAATATGGCTACTCGATAAGTTCCAAATATCTCTCAGAATATTTATCTAATGGACTGTTTTTCGTCGGTTTTGGTGCTAACAATCAGCATGAACATGACCGAAATCCGGGGGTCAAGGTACTATATCGACTCCCATCATCAATGCCTAATAGTGTCAGCTTGAACCAGCACATAATTCCACATACCTTGATTCAACCATTGGGGATAACCTTTCGCTAGTTACGGAATTTGATAGGCGCATTAAGCGAGCAGCTGCCGTTGGAACTCTAGTTTCTTGGAAACCTTCAACTGTGATGACAAGATGATGGTTTGCAGCGCGTGCTTACTCAATGTTTTACTGTACCTCATTGAAACCTGAGCCATCCACGTCAGACACGAACGGAAGCTGAATGCTTTCCATGTAAGAAGTAACCGCCGTATCATCACATATTGTGGATGGACAAAATAACGAATGCTAAAGTGGTTTCTAATGCTGGTCTGCAAAGCATGTTAACCCTACTACGATGCGCCATCTATGCTTGGCTGGGTCATGTTTACAGAATCGAAAATGTTCTCATTCCAAAAGGTCTACTCTACGGTGGCTTAAAATCAGAAATTCGGCAACTAGGCTGCACAACGCTTGCGGTACAACATTCGTTTGCGAAAATGCTATGGAAGCTCTTGATATTGACCATAAGATTGAGAAAAACATGCTCTCAACCGCTCACGTTTGAGGCTCTGTGTGAATTGTCATTTGTAACCTGCTCTCGGCTGCTGATGCTAGATCGCGTCTTCAGCGTGCAACTGACAACGATCAGCCTAGTATTCCCTATCGCTATGAGCGATGCGGTTGACATTATTCCTTTCGAATCGATCTTTGGTCATTCAAAATGTTGTGGTATCTGGAACCATCATACGCATGTGATGTACATCCATGGTCGACATCGAATGAAGGAGGCCAACAACCACCACAACAGTGTCCTAAAGTGTCACGGTTATTTTCCAACAATTTTGGAAAACGCGTTTTACACCCGAGTATAGTATATGCGACGCAGACAGGATTCGATTGAAATTAAATTCATTTCGTGCGTTGAATAAGTCTAAATCTTTTAGTAAATGACTTCTAGTTGATCGATTATTACAGATACATTCATGCCATTTACGTTCAAAGTATCATTTCTTTTTTATGCTTAAACAGATAAATTATAGGGTAGCGAAAATTTTAGAAGCGGTTCACAAAATAGACCATTTAACTTTGTGAAAGTTCACGATGATTCATCAGAAACAAGTCATCGGTAACCTTATTCTCCGTGCACAATTAAACTTCACACATGTGCACCTAGGCTGACGACTCACTTCTGCTTTTTAAGGTCAATCAAAGTGAAACTGAGCGCTCACCCGCCAGCATTTTGCTCAAAGTTCAAGCTTCTTAGAACCTTGTTGAAAAAGCAGAAAAAGATTGGCGATAAATCTCGCAGCATTTTGAGCGTGAATGCATGTTAAAAGTTTTGAAAAAGTTGTAAAAGCGGATCAAAATTCGGTCGACCATCGGCATTTGCACGATGTCGACGAGTTCCAAGTTCAGCAGATGAAAGCAGCATTTGCTTTACTACATGGTAAAGGTGACTCTTAATAAAGTGCCTCCAAAATGAACTATTAATAGCAAGTTCTATCCAACTCATACGGTCAGTTTTTAAGTGATTTGAAAGCTCATATGCGTACCTAAATGTAATTTTTCTGACTTCAACTAGCCATACTGTTGAGTTTTTGATTATCTAAACCAGTGGCCCTGGTGCAGTATAAGAAAAACGCTTTGTCGCTCGGCTTCAGACAGTACTTCTACATTTTCACTCCGTAAAGCAAAGAATTCAGTTGTCGTTCGTGTTTTGCACGAATGGTCCAGGCTTTAGTGTCACAATGAATTATATAGGACACACGCGTTCTATAGTATCAATAATATATTCGCGGTTAGCTTTCGGTTGCTCCAGACGAGTTGGCAGTTGTTCAGGCAATCATCCTAATAATCTTGGTGTCTAGTGAGTGTTTATCGCAATATTTTAACAACTATATGTGTGAAGTGATATATATGCTCAAGGCGGCTGTTATAAGCAGTGATGTTAAAACGCAACATAGTCCCTTGAACAGGAATATTGACCTAGTTCATGCTGATTTCCTACTAAAAGTCTTTTCATACCGTTCAGAAACAGTTCATTACCGACTAAATCTGTTCTTGGGTTCAAGCTTGTGATATCATTCATACGTACATGAATTGTGGCATCACAATCTCATTCGAATTATGCAGGAAATGCCGCATCACGTGTAATGCATTTTTTGTCATCGCTCTCTAAAAAAATGTGTTCGTAAAAACAGTTATTGGGTTATCATTTGGAAACACCACAAATGGCGTCAGAAGTGCTAGCAGCATTCGATTTGAAAGTGAAAGTGAATGAAACTGAGAACGATTAACGGTGTTCCGATGCTGAAAACTATCAAAATATGGTCCGAGATCCCGCGAGGGATCAGTAGTAATAAAATGTTGTCACGTAATTACACATCAAAGTCATTAAAAGTCTTCATTCGCATTCATTTCCATCACGCGCACACACACCACGACCGGTGTCGTGCAGTTTGCATTCATCAGATAAGGACAGTATGATCAGGATACACATGCCTTGAAGCAGTTGAGAAATTGTAAACAAGATGTAAGCGTGTATGCCGCTGACTAAATGGAAGAATATTGGAAGCAATTTTGAATAGGTGTCTGATTAGGTGTGACACTATATGGGTTATTAAGTATGTCAGAATTAGGTGGCCTTGGATGCACCTATGCTCGAGAGTGTACAATTCAAGTCTAGTCAGTCGCTGATGAAATGTTGGATTATACAATTCAGCAATCATTTTTGTTGCCGTGATAAATCCTCTCGAGCAGCGAAGTGTCCTTTTCCAACCATGGTGCCCAAGCTTGCGTTTTATTTAGATACGTTGAGTGCGGCGGTAAACGTCCGAAAATTTGCTTGAGTGAGTCGGGCATGCTGCATGCACAATTATATACGGCATCGCACTAAAGACTGTTTTTCACACTTCCACGTATCTAGATACCAAGATCTTTCTCGGATGTAATTTACTCAAGCGTTTGAGTACCAAGTGGTTACGAGAAAGGAAAATATTTTCAAATTTGGTAATTTCGGAAAAACAAGAGCAGCTTGTTTTGATTTGAGCTTTGGTGCAGCATATTTAGCTTAATTAGGCAATTCTGAACAGCCTTCCCCTCCATTCTGAGTTTTACATAAAAAACTAAAAGAACTGTGACTCGATCAGACGTTAAATCCTGACCACCCTATTCTCTATTGCGTAACGATTTACACTGCGAGTACAATGCAACAACTGTTGAGCACTTCCGGTTTCGACAATACAAGTCAACGTTAATCGGCCAAGTGTTTATTACGAAAATAACAAAGATCGAAAATTACGCTTAACTTTTGTAGGCAAATATTTTAATTCGTGAGTGTACACTCAGATTTTCTGTCTCGGATGTCACTTTTCTGTGGTTAGACAAACGAATTCTTGCTAATCCATTCCATTTAAGCGCCCTCGAAGTTGAGTTCTTTTGACCAATATTGACGAATTGCATGTCCATCTATTACTGCCGACGTGCTCCGTTTGCTCTTGTTTCTGAGATGTTGTCACTCGAACCGTTTCCATGTCATTTTTATGACACCAAAATCCTTGCGGGTTTACGATCGTTGTTTTGCGGCTTGTTGGTGTTCTCTGTTCTTGTGCTTTGCCGGAGGGTAATGCTTTGTATATCACTCCGTAGCTCATAATTGACGAACATATCTAAAGCACTCCACTCATCTACGGCATGGTGGAAAGTAAAGTGTGAAGACAGAAATTGGGCGAAGCTTAGCTCTTCAAATATATTTTGTAAGGCTTTGGTCAGTTTCATCCATTAAATCGGTATATTGTTGCCCGACAAATATTCGAATGTCATTCTGTTTTGGGATCCCTTTATATAATTTGTGACAGTTTTCAATCGATTAGAATATGTTTGAGACCAATCGTGTATTCATAATGCAAATAAATTTGAGTTACGTACTTTGACGCATGCGGGCCGCTGTGTCAACCGGCCTTGACCGTGTTCACCTGTATTAGATTGATGTGGATACACAGTAGTAGGAAAACCGACCACTGATCCTGGTCATTCCCACGAGACGTGGCACAACTTAGGCGTACTATAAACTGTTTAGCGGTAAGGTCAAATCAGTGGTGGGGAGTTGACTATTACTTAATCATGTTCACTGTCCTGACTGTCACCCTTGGTCTGACGAAGCTTCTGTGTCAGAAGTGAAACGTTACCCAAAAACTGCTCTAACCGATTGCACTCAAATTTCTTTGCAGTGTGACAGTTTTCTTCAAGAAGAGATCCGGAAAATTTCTCTACGCCTTTCGCACTTCGCCTTAACGAATATTAGCGAATAATCTTCGCCCAACTTCGTTTTCGACAAAAAACTGCTATAAATTTCTATAATTTGCTAGTATTCGTTTAAATTCACTTTTCTTCGCTGAAATAAAACGAATTCCGAAATAAATTATTTTTTGACCATGAAAGAACTTTCATTTGACAGGGGAGGAATTTTTCATGAGCTTTGGCATTGGAAATATACAAAACCTTCATCTCAAAGGCAATAAGCCTCCTCTGACTCGGTCTCTGAGACCAAGGTTCTGGACCTGGACCTGGTGCCTGAACTGGTCCGGCTGCCTTCAATCAGAGGGGAGTGGGCCCCCGCCGTGAGCACCTGGTTGTCGACAAACGCGACATCCTCGAGGTTGGCCTCAGAGTCATCCTGGTGCAAGATCTTGGCAAGCGGGTTCCGGCATCCGAATGCATGGTGGGGCGGCTGGGGCCTATTTGACCAAGAGCACCTCTAAACACGCACGCAAAAGAAACAAAAGCCCAGGCAATGCGGCAAACACCCACGCAGAGCGGCAAATACCCAAACAGATCAAAAACACACGCCCTTCGCACTTGGCCACACATTCCATTCAAAATATAAAAGTACAAAAAAGTACAACCCTTTGTCTACTGACGGTAACTCTAGTTACCACCTCAAATGTTAGCTTATAACAATTAAACGAGCAGTCGGTTGCTCGGTAGCTTACGTCGGTACCTTCAGTCACCATCGGAGTGCACTTGTCTGGCGGTGTCTGTCATCTGATCCTCGCAGGATTCTTTTTAGGGCCAGCCGTGTATCAACAAGTGTCAACATCAAAAACAATTCCCGTAATCAAAGGGTTGATATATTGAAGTTCAAAAATGAACACTTCGCTTCTAGCGAAGACTTCGCTAATATTCGTTTACGGCGAAGTTTGAACTTTCACTTCGTTTTAAGCGAAGCGAAGTATATCGAATTTTTAGCGAAGTTTTATTTGCCCTTCTCCATGGCGATAGCGGAGCGAAATTCAACAATATTCGCTTCGCTTCGCTTTAAATCGCAAAGCGAAGTATTCGTTATTGTCTGGTCTGGATCCGTAATCTCAGCGCACAGAATATTTTGGCTATAATACAAAGTTAATCCTCCCCTGGTTTCACGATCATGGCCAGTAGGTGACATGCCGGGTAATTCTAGCTCACTATTCGTTTGGT
>JACCGJ010001155.1:191072-269946 GCA_013407085.1 Atriophallophorus winterbourni
TCTCGCTTTTATAGGGGAATTGCGAAACCAAAGCGATGGACTCAACCTGTCTGTGGCGGCTGCTAGTTTGATCTAATTTGTCATCGCGCTGGGCTCGTTTGCCCAATCTTGACGGATTTGCATCTTGCGCCAAAGCTTTTGACATTTTCTCTCATATTCTGTTTTCAAACAGAGGTTCACTCTAACCATTCGCATGCAATTCGTACGACATTCTTATTCTTTAGGGTCCCCCATTGTTGCCCTTGATCATTTCGACTCTTCCGGGTCTTTCGTTGTGCTTGAGGATGAAGCACTGTCTATTGTCTTCGAAAGCGCGTGAATGGCAATATTATAGGTAACTTCATTATAAAATGTGATAATTTTTATTTAAAAAAAATTCTCCATTATGGTGAGACAATTTATGATAGTAAACTGTTAAAAAAATAAATAAATTCCAAGAGAGTATATGGAAGAGTGTGAGGTCATGGATGCAAGTCAGTAAACTGGAGTCAATTTTAAATATGTGCCTGGGTAAGTGGCACGCTGTCTGTATTATTCCGTAGGTAAGAATTTATTCATCGTAAATGCACTTGTGTTCGAGAGTGCACGATCCGAGTCGAGCCATCCACTGCTCAATATTAGATTATGCAATTCAGCCCGTGATAAATCCTATCTATTTTCCCAAACATGGTGTTCAAGCTTGCGCTGTACATCCATGCGAACTCGCATCCACATGGATGTTCGAATCCCAGCGTAGAACCCTTATCAATGAGACTAAGGTTTGGTCCAACCTAACGCTATTTAGCAGAAGAATGCTTCCAATAAATGACTAAAAATGTTATAATGTTTGAGCAACCTATTGAATGATTAAAAATATCAAAATTTCATGATTTTGAACACAAGCAAACAAGCGTGGTCGTATAAAAATCGAACTAAGAGGCTCGGGAATATAAAATAGCAAGATATGAATTTGTAAATTTAAAACATTAAATCGATTCAGGAAATCAATCGAGACTGTATATACTAATTTATACATGCGTATAGATTACAAAACGTTAAGCAAATACAGTGGAACCCGGGTACAAGGAATCGCTGGGGAGAGAGTAAAATGTTCGTCAGAAGCGAAGTTCGTTGTAAGTGAAACGCATTGTCACACATGTGATTTTACCGCCGTTTTTCTGTACACGTTTAAACAAGTGAAGAATGTCTTACCTTTGTGTGTTTCTGCATACGAGTATTCCATTTGATTATTAGATGATGCCTTGGCACATAGAGCACAACATTAAATCCAAGTTCATGTTAATAATAATATTAATAAATTTATTCTAAAACGAAGTAGTAAAAACATCTTGCAAACACACTCTCGAATCTCACGCTGGCGATGCACTTTTGTTTAAGTCTTGACTTCGCCACCGCCTCAATCTCTCTCTCCACAAATTCAAGTTCTCTTTCGACGTCTCTTCCTTCTATCCTAAAAATCTCTTGCAGAGATCAAGAGCACTCCTGGCATCTTTCACAGACGAAGCTACCAGTCACAGAGAATTTACGTGATTTTCTTGTGCGTGCGTGCGAGTCAGTTAACACACTGTAGGACAGGCTGCCTGCGTCTCGCCAAGCTATGTGTGTCAGTTCTATACTTAGCGCACTGCATGCCACTCTTGACGGAGCGTTGTGGGTTAAAGTCAGGACAAAGCGAGTTCGTTGTATATATGAACTTTATTGAACAAGCATAGCGGTCGGGAACGTGTACAGTGTTCGTAATAGGTGAGATTTGGTAACGAACAGATTCGTTGTACGAATGTTTTAAATAGGCTTACAAAGAAGGAATTAATTTGGGAACCATGGTGTGTTCGTTCAAACCAGAATTTCGTTATAAGCGAGTTCGTGCAAGACAATAACGAATGTCCAATTTTTTGGAGCGAAGCAAAAGTGGTAAGCGAGTTTTCGAATTGCGCTAACTGCCCTTGGCAATGGGAAAACATAGTTTCAAAGAGAATTTATCGAAGTGCACTCGCAATGGCAAACTTCAAACTACTATGTGTCGAAAGTATAGAAATACTATAGGCAAAGAATAGCAATACTACATCTAAGAATAGAAAATAATATATCGAAGTATAGCGAATAATATCGAAGTATGGCGAAGCTTAGCGAATATTATAGCGAAGTATGGCTGCTGCTTCTTCTGGAAAAGAATAGAAAAAAACAGTTGACCTTCATTTCCAACAAACTAATGCAAAGTATAACGATGTTCATGCACAGTATTTAGAAGCACTAAGCTATCTATAACAAAGTATATGGCGAGTTATTGCGAAGTATAGCAAAGTTTAAACGAAGTATAGCGAAGGTTGCGTCAAACTGAGTCTAACTCACCTTTTCAGTCTCGAACTTGGCCTTCTGGTTCAAAAACTGCTTAGAAACGTCCGGATGCTTCGACATGATGTGGCCGACCATGCCTTGGGGTGTTCCCTGAGGCCGGGCAATGGACTGGCCACAATCCTCGACTTGGCAAAGAGCTCGAGCTTCTCTTTCCTTCGTACCTTTCTTCACAGCCTCCTTCTTGATGGAGCTCGTCTATTTATTCGACACTTCGAGAGTCGGGCTATCGGTCGTTTTTTGCTGTAAATTCAAATTTATAACCAAAAACCCTTGAATTCGTTAACCCTGAAAGCAATATATCGGAACGGCTCATGCCATTCTAAGCAGTTTCCATTGATATAACGTAGGCATTGGATGATGTCTTCAAGGAGGATCTTTTCAAAATTGTTTGATCTTATAGGCTGACTTCGAAGACTGCTCACACTCGTTATTTCGTTCCACTGTGATATGAATGGTTCAGACCATTTAACGGTTGCAGTAGAGGAGTCTTTCAGATTCACCGTGACGTCAAAGAAGGACGTATTCTTGCTCCCACGCTGTTTACCATTTTCATTGCTTTGTTGCTTAAGCACACTTGTAAGACAATAGCGGAACGTGTGATGAAAAGCTTTTCAACCTGAACCGTTCGAAAGCACAAATGTAGGTATGGGATGTGCTAATCCGTGCCCTGCTTTTTGCCGATGATCCAACATTATTCTCCCACGAACACCCAAAATGTCTAATGGACTATATTATTGAAACCATTAGTTGGCAATTCTGACTCATTCATTAAGAACGCATACGACTTCGCTCGACGTATAACTTCGGTATCTGTTGAAGACGATGAATTTATGTTAATCTTTGACGTGACCGCGGTTTGTTGACTAATATCGATACAACGTGTGCGTCACAAATAGCTAGACGGCTATTGGAGTCAGATATCACTTTGAAGAACCGTACAAACCTAAGTGTTTAGCTATTTATTAACGGCATATCAATTTGCGTAAACATGAGCCACTTCTTGACAGCCGGGCATTTGTATAGAAAACATAAAGAATTATCAATGGGTTAGCCTATATCGCCAGCACTAACAAATATGTATATGGAGTACTTTGAAACATAAGCATTCATTTTTATTTTTTTAAAACCTAGTTAGCTGTATGCACAAATGTAACACGGTTAGCCGTGCACGTGTAAACCGCAGTGTTAACTGACCTTGACCGGTTTCACACTGTGCGTTCCCTGTTTGTAGTAACACTCTTGTTCTGACTGAGCTTGTGTCAGAAGTGAAACGTCACCCAAATACTGGTCCGAGCGATTGTTTTTCAAATTATGTTTTCATGAATATGGCTACTCGCTAAGTTCCAAATTTCTCTCAAAATATTTATCTAATGGACTGTTTTTCGTCGGTTTTGGTGCTAACAATCAGCATGAACATGACCGAAATCCTGGGTCAAGGTACTATATCGACTCCCATCATCAATGCCTAATAGTGTCAGCTTGAACCAGCACATCATTCCACATACCTTGATTCAACCATTTGGGATAACCTTTCGCTAGTTACGGAATTTGATAGGCGCATTAAGCGAGCAGCTGCCGTTGGAACTCTAGTTTCTTGGAAACCTTCAACTGTGATGACAAGATGATGGTTTGCAGCGCGTGCTTACTAAATGTTTTACTGTACCTCATTGAAACGTGAGCCATCCACTTCAGACACGAACGGAAGCTGAATGCTTTCCATGTGAGAAGTAACCGCCGTATCATCACATATTGTGGATGGACAAAATAACGAATGCTAAAGTGGTTTCTAATGTGGTCTGCAAAGCATGTTAACCCTACTACGATGCGCCATCTATGCTTGGCTGGGTCATGTTTACAGAATCGAAAATGTTCTCATTCCAAAAGGTCTACTCTACGGTGGCTTAAAATCAGAAATTCGGCAACTAGGTTGAACACGCTTGCGGTACAACATTCGTTTGCGAACATGCTATGGAAGCTTTTGATATTGACCATAAGATTTGAGAAAAACATGCTCTCAAACACTCACGTTTGAGGCTCTGTGTGAATTGTCATTTTTAACCTGCGCTCGGCTGCTGATGCTAGATCGCGTCTTCAGCGTGCAACTGACAACGATCAGCCTAGTATTCCCTATCGCTATGAGCGCTGTGGTTGACATAAATTCCTTTCTAAGCGAATTTTGGTCATTCAAAATGTTGTGGTATCTGGAACCATCATACGCATGTGATGTACATCCATGGTCGACATCGAATGAAGGAGGCCAACAACCACCACAACAGTGTCGTAGAGTGTCACGGTTATTTTCCAACAATTTTGAAAAACGCGTTTTACACCCGAGTATAGTATATGCGACCCAGACAGGATTCGATTGAAATCAAATTCATTTCGTGCGTTGAATATGTCTAAATCTTTTAGTAAATGACTTCTAGTTGATCGATTATTACAGATACATTCATGCCATTTACGTTCAAAGTATCATTTCTTTTTTATGCCTAAACAGTTAAATTATAGGGTAGCAAAAATTTTAGAAGCGGTTTACAAAATCGACCATTGAACTTTGTGAATGTTCACGATGATTCATCAGAAACAAGTCATCGGTAACCTTATTCTCCGTGCACAATTAAACTTCACACATGTGCACCTAGGCTGACGACTCACTTCTGCTTTTTAAGGTCAATCAAAGTGAAACTGAGCGCTCATACGCCAGAATTTCGCTCAAAGTTCAAGCTTCTTAGAACCTTGTTAAAAAACCAGGAAAAGATTGGCGATAAATCTCGCTGCATTTTGAGCGTGAATGCATGTTAAAAGTTTTGAAAAAGTTATAAAAGCGGGTGGAAATTCGGCCGACCATCGGCATTTGCACGATGTCGACGAGTTCCAAGTTCAGCAGATGAAAGCAGTATTTGCTTTACTACATAGTAAAGATGACTCTTAATAAAGTGCCTCCAAAAAGAACTATTAATTACAAGTTCTATCCAGCTCAAACGGTCAGTTTTTAAGTGATTTGAAAGCTCATATGTGTACCTAAATGTAATTTTTCTGACTTCGACTAGCCATACTGTTTAGTTTTTGATTATCTAAACCAGTGGCCCTGATGCAGTATAAGAAAAATGCTCTGTGGCTCGGCTTCAGACAGTACTTCTACATTTTTACTCTGTCCATCCACGGTACATTCAATGTGCTAAGATGTTCCGTAAAGCAAAGAATTCAGTTGTCGTTCGTGTTTTGCATGAATGGTTCAGGCTTTAGTGTCACAATGAATTATATAAGACACACACGTTCTATAGTATCAATAATATATTCGCGGTTAGCTTTCGGTTGCTCCAGACGAGATGGCAGTTGTTCAGGCAATCATCCTAATAATCTTAGTGTCTAGTGAGTGTTTATCGCAATATTTTAACAACTATATGTGTGAAGTGATATAAATGCTCAAGGCGGCTGTTATAAGCAGTGATGTTAAAACGCAACATAGTCCCTTGATCAAGAATGTTGACCTAGTTCATGCTGATTTCCTACTAGATGTCTTTTCATACCGTTCAGAAACAGTTCATTGCCGACTAAATCTGTTCTTGGGTTCAAGCTTGTGATATCATTCATACGTACATTAATTGTGGCATCACAATCTCATTCGAATTATGCAGGAAATGCCGCATCACGTGTAATGCATTTTTTGTCATCGCTCTCTAAAAAATGTGTTCGTAAAAACAGTTATTGGGTTATCATTTGGAAACACCACAAATGGCGTCAGAAGTGCTAGCAGCATTCGAATTGAAAGTGAAAGTGAATGAAACTGAGAACGATTAACGGTGTTCCGATGCTGAAAACTTTCAAAATATGGTCCGAGATCCCGCGAGGGATCAGTAGTAATAAAATGTTGTCACGTAATTACACATCAAAGTCATTAAAAGTCTTCATTCGCATTCATTTCCATCACGCGCACACACACCACGACCGGTGTCGTGCAGTTTGCATTCATCAGATAAGGACAGTATGATCGGGATACACATGCCTTGAAGCAGTTGAGAAATTGTAAACAAGATGTAAGCGTGTATGCCACTGACTAAATGGAAGAATATTGGAAGCAATTTTGAATAGGTGTCTGATTAGGTGTGACACCATATGGGTTATTCAGTATGTCAGAATTAGGTGACCTTGGATGCACCTGTGCTCGAGAGTGTACAATTCAAGTCTAGTCAGTCGCTGCTGAAATGTTGGATTATACAATTCAGCAATCATTTTTGTTGCCGTGATAAATCCTCTCGAGCAGCGAAGTGTCTTTTTCCAACCATGGTGCCCAAGCTTGCGTTTTATTTAGATATGTTGAGTGCGGCGGTAAACGTCCGAAAATTTGCTTGAGTAAGTCGGGCATGCTGCATGCACAATTATATACGGCATCACACTAAAGACTGTTTTTCACACTTCCACGTATCTAGATACCAAGATCTTTCTCGGATGTAATTTACTCAAGCGTTTGAGTACCAAGTGGTTACGAGAAAGGAAAATATTTTCAAATTTGGTAATTTCGGAAAAACAAGAGCAGCTTGTTTTGATTTGAGCTTTGGTGCAGCATATTTAGCTTAATTAGGCAATTCTGAACAGCCTTCCCCTCCATTCTGAGTTTTACATAAAAAACTAAAAGAACTGTGACTCGATCAGACGTTAAATCCTGACCACCCTATTCTCTATTGCGTAACGATTTACACTGCGAGTACAATGCAACAACTGTTGAGCACTTCCGGTTTCGACAATACAAGTCAACGTTAATCGGCCAAGTGTTTATTACGAAAATAACAAAGATCGAAAATTACGCTTAACTTTTGTAGGCAAATATTTTAATTCGTGAGTGTACACTCAGATTTTCTGTCTCGGATGTCACTTTTCTGTGGTTAGACAAACGAATTCTTGCTAATCCATTCCATTTAAGCGCCCTCGAAGTTGAGTTCTTTTGACCAATATTGACGAATTGCATGTCCATCTATTACTGCCGACGTGCTCCGTTTGCTCTTGTTTCTGAGATGTTGTCACTCGAACCGTTTCCATGTCATTTTTATGACACCAAAATCCTTGCGGGTTTACGATCGTTGTTTTGCGGCTTGTTGGTGTTCTCTGTTCTTGTGCTTTGCCGGAGGGTAATGCTTTGTATATCACTCCGTAGCTCATAATTGACGAACATATCTAAAGCACTCCACTCATCTACGGCATGGTGGAAAGTAAAGTGTGAAGACAGAAATTGGGCGAAGCTTAGCTCTTCAAATATATTTTGTAAGGCTTTGGTCAGTTTCATCCATTAAATCGGTATATTGTTGCCCGACAAATATTCGAATGTCATTCTGTTTTGGGATCCCTTTATATAATTTGTGACAGTTTTCAATCGATTAGAATATGTTTGAGACCAATCGTGTATTCATAATGCAAATAAATTTGAGTTACGTACTTTGACGCATGCGGGCCGCTGTGTCAACCGGCCTTGACCGTGTTCACCTGTATTAGATTGATGTGGATACACAGTAGTAGGAAAACCGACCACTGATCCTGGTCATTCCCACGAGACGTGGCACAACTTAGGCGTACTATAAACTGTTTAGCGGTAAGGTCAAATCAGTGGTGGGGAGTTGACTATTACTTAATCATGTTCACTGTCCTGACTGTCACCCTTGGTCTGACGAAGCTTCTGTGTCAGAAGTGAAACGTTACCCAAAAACTGCTCTAACCAATTGCACTCAAACTTATTTGCAGTGTGACAGTTTTCTTCAAGAAAAGATCCGGAAAATTTCTCTACGCCTTTCGCACTTCGCTTTAACGAATATTAGCGAATAATCTTCGCCCAACTTCGATGTCCCACAAAAACTTCGTTTTCGACAAAAAAACTGCTATATATTTCAATAATTTGCTAATATTCCTTTAAATTCACTATTCTTAGCTGAAATAAAACGAATTCCGAAATAAATTATTTTTTGACCATGAAAGAACTTTTATTTGACAAGGGAGGAATTTTCATGAGCTTTGGCATTGAATATATACAAAACCTTCATCTCAAAGGCAATTAGGCTCATCCTCTGACTCGGGCTCTTAGACCGAGGTTCTAGACCTGTACGTGGTGCCGAAACTGGTCCGGCGGCCCCTAGTCAGAGGGGAGTAGGCCCCCGCCGTGAGCTTCTGGGTGTCGACAAACTCGACATCCTCAACGTTGGCCTCAGAGTCATCCTGGTCTTTGAGCTGCTGCTGACTCTGAGCGCTGGTACCTTCGCCATTGGTGAACTCCTGGATGCGGAACTTCATCCTCTCTATGTAGGGGAGCACTCTCTCGTAATTGTCATGAATGTAGACGAGCTCCCGGACCATCTCGTTGTTTAGAAGTCTTCGGGTGGACTTTGTCACGAGTCTAGCTTCCGACAATATCCTCTCTGATGAGGCCGAGTCAGTCCGGATGGCGTAGACCATGTTAAAAGAAAATGAAACAGGTTGAGTATTTTGTATTAAGTTCCAGGGCTCCATGGGTGCAAAATTTGAACTACTATTTCGAAGTATAGCAATACTATATCAAAGTATAGCAATACTACATCTAAGAATAGAAAATAATATATCGAAGTATAGCGAATAATATCGAAGTATCACGAAGTTTAGCAAATAATATAGCGAAGTATGGCGAATAACGAGAATAAATTATAATCCAACGGAAAATAAGTGACCTTCAACTTTGAAACAACTTACTGGGCGACTTTGGCAAGTAGAGAGAGCTTCTTGGCCTTCATCTCTCAGTACTGGAGCACGTCGATGTCCTCCTTTTCCGGGGGAGACGCCATCCACTCATTCATCTCATTGACATAGGGAGAAACTGCGGCTGGTTGAGACTGGGATTGCGATCGGTCGACGCTGCCAAAGGCCAATTTCGGATCAAGATCGAAGTCATGGTGCTCTTGGAGAAAACCTTCAAGATTTCAGCAAGCGGGTTCCGGCATCCGAATGCATGGTGGGGCGGCTGGAGCCAAGTTGACCAAAAGCACCTCCAAACACGCGCGCAAAAGGAACAATCGCCCAGGCAATGCGGCAAACACCCACGCAGAGCGGCAAACACCCAAGCAGATCAAAACACACAGGCCCTTCGCACTCGGCCACACACCTACGCGAATACATTTAAAATATTAAAGTAAAAAAAGTGAAACCATTTGTCTACTGACGGTAACTCTAGTTACCACCTCAAATGTTAGCTTAATGCAATTAAACAAGCAGTCGGTTGCTCAGTAGCTTACGTCGGTACCTTCAGTTACCATCGAAGTGCACTTGTCTGGCCGTGTCTGTCATCTGATCCTCGCAGGATTCTTTTTAGGGCCAGCCGAGTGTCAACAAGTGTCAACATCAAAAACAATTCCCGTAGACAAAGGGTTAAAATAATAAAGTACAAAAATGAACACTTCGCTTTTAGCGAAGACTTCGCTAATATTCGTTTACGGCGAAGTTTGAACTTGCACTTCGTTTTAAGTGAAACGAAGTATATCGAATTTTTAGCGAAGTTTTTTTTGTCCTTCGCCATGGCGATAGCGAAGCAAATATTCAACGATATTCGCTTCGCTTCGCAACTTCGCTCCGCTTCAAATCCCAAAGCGAAGTATTCGTTATTGTCTAGACTAGGTCTAAAACAGATGTCTGTTTCAAATTTCGAATAGATGATTATATAAGAGGATGTAATCGAACAGGTCGATGTTATGTATTAACGTTCGTGGTGGTAAACAGCTACTCCACTACCTGTTCTTACGCGGTAACTCCGAAACAGGGTCATGTTTGGAATAGAGACCTCGCGATCGCTCACGTGAGGTTAGAAACATGTCTTATTTATTGCTAGTCGAGTGATCTAATCCGTTATATAGTTAAGGCAGATAGAAATCTCCCATAATCAATAATTGCGAAGTATTCGTTATTGTCTGGTTCGTTGTAGCTGGGTTCCACTGTATTTGCGAAAAAACTCGCTTATTGGAAAATTCAGCATTACAATTATTCAATGTATTGGACTACTTATGAGTAGGACAAATAGAAAGAAAAAGTGCATAACCCTGGTACATTTGAATATGTTTCTTTCACAAAATTGATTTCCTGTTCTCATTTTTTATTCTTCCACAGTACCTGATCGACACTCAGCAAATACTCATACCTATCTGAGATACAGAACAGAGAGAGATATTCAATTCATTTCCTTTATATAATCACGCTGACGAATGTTATCCATTTTATCCGATCGCTTTGCGCTCTTGGATTAGGTACTAAAAAGGAAATAGCCATCTATCGAAATGATAACTCCCATGACTACGCTGGTTCTTGGTGTCTATTTCGCACTTGAATTGCTTTATGTGTGAACCACTCAGCAATCATTCAATCGGAATAAGGTAGTCAAAAATGGAACGCAACCCAAAGTTTCAATTAAAATTCATGAATGCCTAATACTCTTCTCGTGGTAGCGTGACAAATTGTTAGGTCTCCACGCAAGAGTTCGAATAAATAGAGCGCTACTAAGATAACTAGAGAAACCAGCGTAGTCGCTCAGGGATATGTTGTAGTACCGATTCATTTTCTTCTATACATAAACGATTCGCATCATTGGTAACTTCAAAATTACTTCTGTTCACGGAGCAGTTCTGCTGCAGATTGTGAGAAAACGTCGAGAGATTTGACATGATGACAGATTGACTGTCTCAATTGATGAGATTCTTAGAATACAAATATGTATGCCACTATAGTGGGACCTAAAATCTTTGAGCTTTTTTGAAATGACTTTAGAGTATAAATAAGTGCAAATCTGAAGTGAATAGTTGTTGTTCAAGTTGTTACTCATCATTCAACGAATATTTGAAAGATTTTTGCTAGTAACGTTATCGAGGATACTTGTACTCAACGGTAGAGGTTGGAACTTCGTTTTGTCGGAAAAATTTTGTCCTCTCTGACAAACATTTTCGCGAGCGATAAAGTTAGTGATGGGTATTCTCAATGTTCCGTACACCGCAATATTGCGATGTCTGGGTCTATGTGCCTTTGCACAATTGAGTACACGGTGCGCTTACATTCAAACCCCTTAAATTCTATCTGCAGATGGACTTTTACTAAGACACTTGTGTTCCTAATGTGGAGGGAAAGTACCAAGCGGATGAACATTATCTTTATACATCCCACGTTCACCTGTTGATTGCTGGTGAAATTTAATCACTGTGCTTGCTAGATTTTTTCTGGGATTCCCTACGTCAACATTTGGTGTGCGTTACGTACATTGCAAATATTTAAACAACATGAATAAACATTTGTAAGTGTGTATCATTCGTGAACCGAATAATTGCTATACTTGTCATATACCATTATTTTTCGCATTTCTATCCATACTCTCATCAAGTGGTGTTACAAAATGTTAGCTTCTTTAAACATAAGTCCTTGAATACACGAAACCTGCACCCGCTGCATTCTATGTTCTTTCACTAAAATTTAAAATGGACTGTTCGTTACAGTGGTGCGGTGAGACGTACGCATGTCGGTTCACTGAAATTGTCTATTGCCCTTGCAGTGAAAGCCCCCCTTCCGCGATAAATTAGAACCTGAAAAATACTAGGCTGATACTTATAAATAACAATGTCGTAGAAGACGTTGTCGGAAAAAATATAGGTATAGCTACCGATTGTTTATAACGATGATTCTGGCTCCAGATTGTTCCTCGAAGTTCGATCCCGAAGAGTTTGCGCTTATTGTAGTATTTAAATTGGCAGAGGCAGTTTCAGATGAGAGTTTTTCATACCCTATGTGATACCAATCCATGGAATTGCGTGTTCCATCCTTTGAGATGTCAATCATCCGATGTCCACCATTTCCCTGTGAGAAGAAGTTGTCCTGCCGGGTCACAGGATCACGCTCGCTGCACATTATTTGGACTTGGTTTTCATGAGCTTTATGAGACGCTCTTTGGTAAACTATTTTGGACACCGGATTCCAACCCTCAAACAACTGGGGCCAAGATAAACTTTAGAGTTCTACATGACTAAAGCAAAATTGAGTGAGAAATACCAATCTAAAACATTAGTTCGGTTGCTCAGCGTACTGCCTCAATTTGTAACACAATAGCACATTAAAAAAAACTTTATTTAAACTTATTCGCGTAGCAACTGTAACTGTTACGAAAACTAACTGTAAACCTCCTATCTCGTGAGAATAATCCATGGTTTCATGAGAGCATTTTTGTTTTTCCACCCGGAAAATATTCCGCATCTGCTGCTGGGAAACGTTTCTCACAAACAAGATAACTTATATAATTCCAACTATGAAGCATGTATCACAAGCTTGGAAATTCTGACTCAAAAAGGATATATTAATGCCTAATATAATAAGCCATCCTGCAACCAAACTCGTAAGTGGTTTCCAGAAACTAAGGGACGGAGGAACGAATGCAACATCTGAGCATCCATATCCCTTCAAAGAAGTCTTCAGAGTGATGGATTATTTAAATACATTGAAGTACATATTCAAAATAATGGACTAAACATTTTTTCAAAAATCATGAATCGCGAAATACACGCAACAACTGATCGGCATTACAAATTTCGCGATATCGTATTTCCATATGGTGTTTTATGTGCACATTTTCTTTGTTTCAATCACTGTACACTTTTAACATTGTACGCGGTTTTTGTCGAACACAAATTTCCCGCCGCTCGAAAACAAATTTCCGGCTGCTCGGAGTTGCTTTTCTCATTTGATTTGATATCCGTGCTTGGCATTCTGACTAACAATTGTGTGAATAATTTTTGTCCGTTCTACAAGAACTCCGCCATAGTTCAGCCGTGTCATTTTCTTAGATTTTTCGTGGCTATATCTGTGATCATACTTTGATGACTAGTTTGAACGATTATTGTGAGCGAGTACTGTTTCATTTTTACATACTGTGGAACCTGG
This sequence comes from Atriophallophorus winterbourni, assembly GCA_013407085.1. Taxonomy (NCBI): domain Eukaryota; kingdom Metazoa; phylum Platyhelminthes; class Trematoda; order Plagiorchiida; family Microphallidae; genus Atriophallophorus; species Atriophallophorus winterbourni. The sequence continues at coordinate 204,345 of JACCGJ010001155.1, forward strand.
GTACAACAAATCTCTGGGGAGAGAGAGTAAAATGTTCGTTAGAAGCGGAATTCGTTGCAAGTAAAACGAATTGTCTCACATGTGATTTTGCCGCCGTTTTTCTGTACACGTGTAAACAATAAAGAAGTGAAGAATGTTGTACCTTTGTGTGTTTCTGCATGCGCGTAATCCATTTGATGAATAGATGATGCCACAGCACACAGATCACAACATTAAATCCAATTTCATGTTATTAATAGTAAATTTATCCTAAAACGAAGTAGTAAAAACATCTTGCACACACATTCACAGTCCAATCTCACGATTTCATGAATTGGCTGGCGATGCTCTGTTGTTTAAGTTTTGACTTCACCACTGCCTTGATCTCTCTCTCTACAAATTCAAGTGCTCATTCGACGTTTCTTCCTTCTGTCTTGAAAAATCTCCTGCAGAGATCAAGAGAAGTCCTGGCATCTTTCACAGACGGAGCTACTACTTCTGTTTCACTGTCTCTGTCGGACAATGGCACTGCGGCTGTTTCATCAGTTGAATCAGAATGAGACTGCATCAAATCTTGGACAATTTCTGACACAGATGGATCACCAGCGGTTTGAATGTTATTGTCAAAATTCACGTACTCCTCGAAATAAACATCAGAGAGACATCCTTTTAGATTTTCAAGCAATGTCGTGGATGTATCCAAGACTGATGTGGAAGCGTGTCTGAAACAATTCGCTACTGAGACCTCCGATACGTTTCCCTGAGCGGTTCTAGCAATGAACATGGCATCAAGCACGTTCGGCCTGAATTTGTCGCTTTTTTCTTGGGCGAGGTGGAGCAGGTATCGGTGAGTCACAGCCTGTCGGTAGTTCACCTTAAAGTTCTGAATGATCCCCTGAAGTGGTGTTGGGAGGAAGACAACAAATCTTCACCGATTTCAGTCCTGTGATCTTCTCATGTTCAGGGGCATTTTTGATCAGGAGAACAACCTTTTCTTTTTTCGATTGTGATGCGATGATCAAACATTCCAACAAACTCCTTGAAAAGCTGCGATGTCATTCACGCTTTTTTTGTTAGCTTTGTAGGAGTATGGCAGAGTTTTAATGCCACTGAAACTTCCCAATCACGAGTAACGGCACTTTGTCAGTGCCAGTCATGTTGGCACAGATCATGACTGTGTTGAACTGCTATCGTTTTCGTTTTATGTCAGCCATCGTGTAACTGTGAGAAGGGAATGAAGTGTCTGCATGAGTAATTGCAATTTGTCATAGGTCTGTGATTACCAGTCACAGAGAATTCACGTGATTTTCTTGTGCGTGCGTGCGAGTCAGTCAGAACACTGTAGGCTAGGCTACCTGTGTCTCGCCAAGCTGTGTCAGTTCTATTCTTAGCGCACTGCAGGCCACTCTTGACGGAGCGTTGTGTGTTAAAGGCAAGACAAAGCGCGTTCGTTGTTTGCACGAACTTTATTGAACAAACATAGCTGTCTGAAACGTATACAGTGTTCGTAAAAGGCAAGATTTGTAACGAACAGATTCGTTTTACTAATGTTTTAAATAGTCTCACAAAGAAGGAATTTATGTGGGAAATCATGGTGTGTTCGTTCAACCCAAGAATTCGTTGAAAACGAGTTCGAAGTAGGTGGGTTCCACTGTATATACTGTAATTTTCACGCAGCTTGTACAAACACAAGTTCACACCATGTCGGTTTCCATTGGATACAATTGCTACCACAATCAGCTTCGAAGCATCAATTCGAAATTTGGACGGGTATATTTGCAGAACGATTTGGCTGCAATCGAGTATAACTCGCGGTAATTATTCGGTTGGACACTACGTGACATTGCATGATTATATGGTATCACTTTTTCATGAACGAATATTAACTTTGATTTCGTAATTGTGTAGTTGAGTGCTTTTACTAAATCTTGAATATCCAAATGCCGTTTATTGACTTTTCAGCTAGTGCAATGTAAAATTAAGTCTGTTGTATTCAGACAACACACTCACGCTAAACCAGATTTTAACGCCTTGTTTATGTTACTGACGTACCAGTCACAACACTAAATTGTAAACATTTTGAAAAAGTCCCGTCTTGAAATAAATATTAACTTTGCAATGGTTGATACATTTGTTTCACTCCACGTCATCTCGCGGACAACCAAGTATAAAAGTAAAATATTCATGCGCTTACTAGCAGAATTTTGAAAAGCAATGATTGCAGTTCATACGGTAAGAAAGTTTGTTCGTTTCCGAACTTTGTATTCGCTCATTTATTTAATATTATCAATGATGAAAATAGTAAACAAGATTATACTTGTATTCCAACTGTTATATTGGGTTCGTACAACGAACCACGATGTTCAGACACAGAATCACAAAGTGATTCTTGGTCAAAGCATTCAAGGTGCTTGTGGATGACGAAAGTAATGTGTTGTGTAAGGGATGGGGATGTGAGCAACACATTACTTTGATGAAAATAGTAATTATCACCCTGAATGCTAATTGGAAACCCCAAATCAGTTGTCAGTCGCTAACGATTGATGGACAATGAAACTTTTTATGGTATCTCAGGAATATCAAAAATCATATCACGGTAGTCTCCGTCGAAGCGTATCTTATTTATCTGCTGTCTACTTAACGTTTCATAATCGTTATTTTGAATTACATGAAACTACTTGCCATCAGTAGTGTAGAGTGATCGTCATTTAAATCGTTGATATTCACATGTAAATGTTTATGAATTGAATCACTAATGATCACACACTCTGTGGGATCTCAGCAACTTTCATGGGTTACGGAATAGAAAGACCTGGGTGTGTGGAGTAGCAGTAACTTGAAGTGTTCATGGCGATGTTCTGTTGTTTACAAAAAGTCCTGCCAAAGCTTAGCATTGCTCAGAAGAATCTTCGGGACTTTCACAAAGCAGATACACCCACAGATAATTAACAACTATATCAGACCAACAATGGAGTACGCTATTCAAGTATGGTCCCAATGGTTACAGAAGGACAAGAACTTGCTGCAACGTGTATAGCACCGCGCTACAAAACTGGTGACCGGGCTATTAAACAGGCCATACGAGGAGAGGATTGCAACTCTAAACTTCTTTGACTTTTCGTACCGTCGTCTCAAGGGTGACTTGATCCTGCTGTTCAACAATCTGCATACAGTGGATCACCCACTTGAACAACTGTTTCATCGGGAAGAAGCACGTAGTAGCAGATCGTAGGGCTACAAGTTAATTATTCCACACTCCAGATCAAATTGTCGAAGGTTCTTCTTTGCTGTACGAGTTTGTTTTATATGGAACACTCTGCCCACACATATCATTTGCGCATAAATCCTGAACATGTTCAAAGCTGAACTTGACAAGTATATGTTGACCAATGCAACCTCGCACATGAATTCACGTGCTGACTTTCCATATTGATAAAATATTTAAGTTAATTTTATGCATTCCCTATATTTTAAATATGTGGTTACTGTAAATTATTTGCTTTTTGCGCCATTAAAACTTTGAATTACTTTGAATCACTTAGCTTCAGGTATTTAAGGGAAACCACGGGTTCTGTTGCGGAGATTACATTCATTTGTAACTGGCCGAGTCAAATGGTAATGACTTTTCACTATGATTACTTAAACGTGGTCTCCATTTTCTCCATATCATATGCAAACAAATCGTAACAGAAATGCCAGTTGTAGAAATCTCTTTTCGCTTGACGTATAAGACTTTGCAACCGTCCTAGTTTGTTTTACGTTAGAATTGTACAAATTTTGGTATCAAAATTAGTTTTACTGTGAAAATTTTTGATTGCACTTTTGACTTATGGGGCTCATGTTACCGAACAGTTTGATTATAAGTTATTCACTTGTAAGCTGATAATTATAAATGGGAGAGCGGAAAAATATGTTTCATATTCTTGTGGGTTTCAAATAGTTTTTCATTCAGAGATGATATACGAGGATATATACAAAACCTACAAAAATGTGTATTGTAAAAAATGTCATAAAATAGTGTTAAGTAGGATTATCAAACGCAAAATCATAGTTTTCCATCCAGGCATCAAGTGATTTTCTGGCAGAATTAAACGGTATCAGATAGAACGAAGTGAGTAAGTAAACTGTTCCACAATGCGGACAGAAATTGCCTGTTCGCTGCAGATCCACCAACTTTTTGAAATAAGCGGATCACCGTACAAGTGAGTTTATGTTATAGGTTCAATAATTGTCCGCGGGAAATGGGTTATTTAGCTGAGTTCTTGTTGTTGAATCTCTTCGGTTGATGTCGACTATGGATGTACACCACAAGTCAGCGAGTATTGTCAAAATAAAAACTTGTTGCTCATCATTGTCTCCTGTATTTTGCTGAATTTTCTAAGGAACATTTCGAATGGATTATTAAAACTTTCGATGGCAAGATTTGTCGCTCCAATTATAGATTATTACACTTTTTATCTAGACACCCAATGCAAGGCCACGATATCATTCTATTAATTAGTCTATATAACAAGGTTATACTTGAATGCCACGGTTGCAGAGGGTTTGTACAATAAAACACGATGTTCTGGGGATGTGAGCAACACATCACTTTGGTACTCCATATAACGTTAAAATTTGTTCAAGAAAATTTCATTCTCAAATACGACTGTACAGCCACACAAATCTTAACGGTATATTAAGTAATCTCGATTTTGCAAGTTACATCTAACGTCTACAGCAAATCGTGTCATTCTGTCCTTTATTTCTCTATGTTTCTGGTTACCCCCGCTATCTTGTCCAATGCTCAGCTACATAACATAATTTAGATCGATGGCATAGATGTTGGCAAACATTCCAAAGCTCGATTTTGACATTGAAATTTATTTGGTCGATAAATATGATTTCCCTTCCAATCGTACCAACAAAAGATTTCACCAAATTTAGCGTTGCATTCATGGCAGAGTTAGTTTTGATTTGAAGAACATGTTATCCATCTTGGACTTCGTGATATTTACACCATAGTAACCCTATGTCTCGTCATCTTAAAACAGCGAAAATGCCTCCGATAGAGCATCATTTTTAAAGGAACTCTTAGTGAAAATTGGGAAGTAGAACCAAAACAGTCATCTTTATGGAAAACGCAGGATCGATCTGCCGCATTTGTTATATGAGATAGAAAAATAGCGCGAGCATTCAGTTCTATGTAGCCTTGCCGATTCCAAGCGGTTCTCTGAAGATGAATGAATGTATACACTATCGCGTATCAGCTCACATCCGGCATGCAGTTTTCGAACGAATATTATTGTTTGTTTATTGAATCATTGATGCTATGCGTGAACATTAGCTGACGCTATTTAAACTCACTCACTCACTCAGTCCTCTCCGTGCCGGGTGGCACATGAGGCGAAGACAACTTCACGCCAGTGGTTCCGGTCTGCCGCTGCTTCCGTTGCCGTCTGCACCGTGAATCCTTGTGCATGTAGTTCGCGTTCCAACGTTCTGCGCCAAGTTTCCTTGGGCCGTCCCCTTTTTCGTTTACCTTGCATGCGCCAGTGAATGGCTGCCTTCGTATGCGAACTGGGATCCATCCTGCAGACATGACCGAACCATCTCCACCGTCGTCTTTTGTCTACGGTAGATACAACCTCCAGACCAGTTTTTCTCAGGAGCTCTTCATTCGAAATGGTGTGTGGCTAAAAAATCTGTAGAATCCTTCTCAACCACTTAGTTTGAAACACGTTCATTCTGCGCTCAATGGCAGCGGTCGTCTTCCAGCATTCTGATGCATACAGCAACACACTCAGAACGTTGCTCTTGAAGAGTCTGATCTTCGTGTTAATGCTGAGAGCGCAGGATTTCCAAATGGAATTCAGCATGCAGAATGCTTGGTTCGCCTTCCCGATCCTTCTCCTCACCTCATCTTCACAGTCACCATTTACAGTCAGTTTGCTCCCAAGGTAGACTGTATCTGTAACCTCACTGAGCGGTTGACCGTCCACGAACACTGGTGGTTGCTCCGGAACATTCTTCCGCATTACCTCCGATTTGCCAGCGTTAATTTCTAAACGCACCGTCTTGCCAATTTCGGATAGTCGATCGCTCTTGCTCTGGATGTCACTGATCTTGCACGCCAAGAGGGCAACATCATCCGCATAGTCCAGGTCTTCTAGCAGTCCCGCTGTGGTCCATGGAATGCTTGCTGCCCTGCCATCGGTCACCTGTCTCATAATTCAGTCTATTGTTAGGGAGAAGAGTATCGGTGAGAGGATACATCCTTGCCTCACTCACGTACGAACATTCCATTGTGAGCTACTTGGCATTCAAACTTCTCATAAAAGGTTTTTATGAGATTTACTATCTTTGATGGTATACCAAAATGGCGGAGGATTTTCCATAACACTGGTCGGTGAAGGCTATCGAAAGCCTTCTGGAAGTCAATGTAGGCCACACATAGCTCTGCATTCCATTCATGTGTCTGCTCTAGGATCTGACGGAGGAAAAAAGATTTGGTCAATGCAAGATTTTCCTTTTCTGAACGCGGCTTGCTCTTGTCGTAAAATGGATTCAACTGCATTAGAGACACGTCGGAGAAGGATGTGGCAGAATAATTTGCTCGTGACTGATAGAAGCGTAATACCTCGCCAATTGGTGCAGTAGCTCAAGTCACCTTTCGTCGGAAGTTTGATTATAGTACCCGAACGCCAGGCGTCCGGTATCTGCTTAGTATCCCAGATGATCTGGAATAGGTCTCGCAAAACTTTCGGTGTCTCTTCGGTTTCCGCCTTGAGCAGTTCGGCATACACTCCATCGTCACCTGGTGCCTTCCCATTTTTCAACCTCTGGATAGCAAATTGCACCTCTTGGATGCTGATGGTGTCTGTGTTGACATCGAGGTCTGTAGCTGCCTCAGGTATATCGACGTTGGTTTGAGGCATTTGGCGGTTTAGAATGAGCTCTAAATGTTCTCGCCATCTGGCTAACTCTTCTTTCGCATCAGTTATTACATCTCCACCCTGGGTCCTCACTTGTTGATTGCTTGCCTGACTACGATTGCAGAGCTTTCGATTAATCTGATATAACGTTCTCAAATCATTCATTCGGCACGCCTCTTCTGCTTGTTGTGTCAGGTTTTCCACATACCGTCTTTTGTCCTTCCTCGCTGATTTTTTAACCTCTTTATCTGGTTGATGGCAATGGATTAAACGTTTGCTAAACATCATCACATCAATGCTGTTTTCTGTTAAAACCAGGAATTATATTTCCAAACGTTACACATCTCGGATGACGTTCATCACATTTTACGAATTCCTTCATCATAATTCTATGAAAATACAATCCTTACGATCGGCCTTTCGATCGGCATCTCAGTTTGTCGCTTGTGAACCAAACATTCAACACATAATGTTGAATTTTGCTATCTTCTTCTGACACAGAAATTATACCTTCAATCCATCTTGGCTGTATTGCTACTGGGGCTCCGATCTACAGCTAAACCTGTCACACGTGAAGAAATGGATAGATTGTTAAAAGGTGAGTCCGTGTGAGTACAGCAAGTGTGTGCTAATGCGGTATATGCATTTTTATAACTTTGATGTAGTGGAGGTTCTTCGATTCCGAATTCTAACAAGCAACGTTCCATTCAAGTAGAGTTTACCCTCTGGACTTAATGCTAGGAAATTTTAGCTAGTTGTCCGCCCGATACACATTTTATTTTGGTGATGATTGAAAGTTATGACTTCCCCCAAGGGCTGAGCAATTGTGACGTAAAGATACCTCGATATTCAATCGTATGATTCAGATTTGAATACATTTGTGGTTCCATATTTCGGGAAACATACCCGAATCAGATTCCAACTACATCAAGGTGTAAAGTTAGTAGCGACAGTTTAACGACATCTACACTCGGTTAAACACCTAAACTAAATGACTCGGGGTTAAATTAATCAAAGACAAGCAATAGCATTATATGCATGATAAACAATAAAACATATTACCCATTATTCTACCTTTGCGAAGATAAAAACAAGTAGGTCTTAACATTTTTCAGTAATGGACCTGATGTGGTTTTAAAAACAATCTCTACATGAGTTGCAAACGAAACGAGACAAATGGTTATGTCGAAAAATAATTGTTTTAGGTTCGATTGTCTCAAGTTTACAGCGTGTTAAAATCTTAAACGTAAGATTATATTATTTATTTAGAAATGAACTCAGATCATGACAAAGGCAAATCAAAGAATAAAAGATACTTTGAAACAACTTTGGAGGTTCTCGTAATTCCATCACTTAGAAAGCATCACTCACTTGCTTCCGGTCTCATTGCAACTATACAGCTAAACGAAATTTCTCCTTCGAACGAGTTTTGAAGAATTTGTTTTTGTGCGGTGGATTGCATGCTCGCCTTAGAAGAGGTTTTGGTTCAACCTCGACCGCGGTTGAACATTCGGCAAACGTGCTCAACTCTAATGTTCAGTAAAGACAGGTGTACCATGTGAACCAAACGCTTGACACAAACGTTTCGGGGGAAATCATACGACCACATTTACCGCTACGTGCTACTGAAACTGTACATAAACAACAGCTCGTGATACATTAAAAACCAGCTTCCACAGAGTTCAATCAAAACAGCTGTTTAATCGTAAAACTTATTTCAGATCTCAAGCCACTATTTAAAATTGATCAAACAAAGAACAAAAAATGTATGCTGTAGATGATCCTGTAATGACGGACGTTCATTTTCAGAAACTGAACCTCCGATAACGGATAAGGAGGAATACGCCCGCTTCCATTCGGTGCAGCGACCGATCCAGATGGATCCACCACCGTGTCCATGCAGATGGAACTTTGATTGGTAATGGCGAAGATATAATATTACTGATTGTTATTGCTTAGAAACATGCCTGTCTGGCAAATACAGTGGAGTAGAAACGTGAATTTTGCTATAATTTTGAATTGATATATTGTGTGTCAAAATGCGTCTGGACACACGTGATTGAACACGTTGTTCATGCCAGCATTATCCAACAGTGGCCAACACGTATATTGCAGCAAAGCCGCGGACATTGCTGTGCAAACAATTCAACAAGTTTTTCGAAGGTGTTTCACAAGGGGCGTGCGAAAATACGGATATTTGTTTCAAGCTACGGGGTTTAACATCATCCGCATATGTGTAGGCACAAGGACGTGAACAGATTGGTCCCACCAGTTTTATTTAACGACGATCAAAACGCATTCTGAACTTTCACAATCAAAAATGACACCCAACATAATGTCCGGATTCAAAGTGGAATATGACAGTTGTGAATATCATCCGAGTTCAAACAAGATTAACGAAAATGCCCAGGACAAAGATTTAAACAAAACTTTGACCAAAACATTTTAAAACATACGGACATTAGTAAAATATATTACCAAATTATGGGTTTAATATCAAAACTCTGTAGATAAAATAAACACAGCCGAAATTAAGGTAATTCAAAAATACAAATTTCTGGCAATCAGATTTTACAAGTAAAATAAGGAGATTTGAGGAATAAAATCAAAACTATATTAAACTTTGCAACAGGTTATCCTGTGAAATTTAAAATTGGTTCTTTTTATTTCCGTTTATATCTTTTAGCGGTCAACGTTCATTTCTACATAACAATTCACAACACCGAATCAAACTTCATTTTTATTAAATTGAAATCGATGCAATTAGAAAGCGGAATGAGTTGCTGACAAAACATGAACAAGATTAATTTATTAATCTGAAGGACATGCGAAAGGGGAAATTGTGAGGAAAAATGTTATGTTATGTTATAAAGCTTGATATCAAACTGTAAATTCTAACAAACTTGTGATAAATGTAAACAAGTTGTGTTTGTATGCCACTGTTGGATAAGACTGATACGAGCAACTTGTTCAATCATATAAGCCCACACTCAGGTAGAAATGGTTTAAACCCATAACCATGAATTAAAAAGCTCATTTGCATGCAGTTACAACAGACACACTCCACGACTGGTTTCAGGATGCAATGGGTTTAAACCGTGTCTACATGAATTTGTGCTCATGTGATTGAAAAAGTTGGTCATACCAACCTTATCTAACAGTGGCATACAAGCGCAAATTGTTTACAATTCTTCCACTGTTTCGAGCGCATGTGGATACTGACCCTACTGTCCCTACCTGAGGAATGCAAACAGCACAAAACCGGTCGTGGTGTATGTGGTGGAAATGTATGCAAATGAGCTTTGTTTTGAAATTGTGTCTAAGTAACCGGCCCGATCATATATCTGACTTCAAGTTTCGAGTCTTGCAGCATTGGGATCATGGAAACGTGACTAAGGGGATATAATTCTTTTACAGATTAATCCTGAATTTACATCCCTATCAAAAAACACATACATTAATATAAGCAGTTAAAACACCTTAATAATATTTTCACGTGATAAAATAATTCGAATTAAAAAATATTCGTTACATGCAATGATAAAACAAATCTGAACAGACCTGATAACAAAGAAATACTTAATTTAGTTCATGTACGGACAAAATCTGTTGTGATATTTTTGAGCACTTTGTATTTTGAAGTAGGGAACTCGAATTACGTGAAAATGAATGGAATTCTGATCTCACTACGATCGATTTTTTTAGAATTTTGAATATAATACTTGTCTGATATAAGGAAATAACTATGATCTCGGTTGAGGTTAAAATTGTGTACTACTTTTAAGTATTATCTAAATTTGAATTCGACTGACGTAAAATATATTGCCGTAACAAAAGAGCTCGTTTGCATGCATTTCCATCCTACACACCCCAAGACCGGTTCGTACTGTATGTACCCATCAGGTAGGGACAGTATTATCATGATCCACGAGCGCTTGAAAGCTTGTAATCTTCTGCGCTTGTATACCACTGTTGTATTAGGTTGGTACGACTAACCTGTTCCATAACACATGAGCCCACACTCATGAGACAGAGCTTAAACTCATGACAATGAATGTAAATGCTCACTTGCATGCATTTCGATCACACACACCCCACAACCGGATTTCTGCTGTTTGCACACATCAGGTAGGAACAGCAGGATCAGGATCCGCATGCGCCTGAAACAGTGGAGGAATGGTAAACACGTTGTGATTGTATGCCAATGTTGGATACGGTTGGTACGACCAACCTGTACATTCACATGAGCCCACACTCATGTAGACAGAGTTTGAACCGATGAACATTTCCGCATGTGGCCCATGAATATGGTGCAAATGCCGTGTTGTTCTCACAATTTTAGCCGCGATTGTACCTTGTTGAAAAGAACGTCTATCGAATCTTGCCTAAGATATTCCATGTTGCACTCGCAAACTTTAGCGGTTGTGGATTTCCACCTTTAGTCGTTGTCGACCATGGTCTTAATTCATATTCGCATGATGTTTTCATGATGTACAGCATTTCGATTAACTAATCAGTCCGATTGGTGTGTAAACATCTCTCTCGCAGCGCTCACAGCAATATATCGTTTTCGGATGAACGATATTAGCTTCACGCTGACTGCATAAACTATAATTCGCAGCCGGTAGCAGTATTTGCTTTTCCACGGCTTGCAGACGACGATTTACACAATACCTTCAGAGTACGCGGTCAAGATTAAGTTGTTCCGTAGATTCGAAACGAAAGCGTCCATATCTTTGTAGTAAACGTCATTTTACCACAAGTTTGATGCGCACAATGGTCGACATTCTGATTTCAATTCACCATAGTTTAGATAATTTGCAATAAAACTATTTCCCATTCGGTACATCAGACAGACACAGCGTCGATTCCGTACTAGTTTGAACATTCGCTGTGGGCCGGGTTTAGAAACCACTTCAGCATTTCTTATTCGTCATCCATGATATCATCAATGTTCAGCAGATGTTTCGTCAATGGAAAACATTATCTCCTGTTCTTGTATGGCGTTTAAGTTTTAGGTTACACTGCCGTACAGTAAAGCATTTAGTACGCACGCAATATATGTCAGCACCTTTGTCTTCACAATCTAATTGATATTTCCTAGGGAACCAGAGTTTAAACAGGACAAGATCCTGATTGGCGTAAATCTCGGGTGGCAAAACTGTCACATGGCATAGGTAACCTTTCCAAAGTCAGCGCAGCCCGTCTTCCTGGCTGGTGTCCCCACAATCAGTTATCGCAATGTCCATTTATGTTTCAGGATATGTACCGAAACCGTGTTCAATGTCGGTCTTGCGCTATGAATCTTCTTGGAGTGTTTGTTCAACCTTGTATTTTGTCTATTAGAGTGAAGAAGAAAGTTTGTTATGATGAATGACAGTGAATGTCACAAGGAAGCTGGCATGCTGATGTCGCTCTACTCGTTCTTCAAACTTGTTTGAATGTATGTTCCATTCTAGAAAGAAGCGCATCGTAAGGTCTTGACCAACACAATTTGTATTATTATCATCCGTGCGTATATTGTTAGGCCTCGACTTGCTGCCTATTCACACCAGCCAAAGGCAAGTCACGTTGCCGGAACATCTTCGCATACAGCTTTTATTAGGTTTGATATATATCCCTATAGGTTTTAGAAAATAGTATTCAAATGATCTTCTCAAGAACGTTTGTCCTCTGTTTGAGTACAACTCTCTAGCTTTTGAACACCTCATTGCAACGTACACGGCATCGTTGATTTGACCTAACGAGTGCGCTTCACGCCAGCTCTGTTCCTACAGTTATTCACTAGGGGTTCTAACTGTGGTTTTGTTCGAAAGACTTCTTTGTTAACGGGTAATCTGCAACGAAGCGAGTAATTGAAATCTGGGTTTTCTTTTGCTGTGATGGACAGCTTTATTTACCAGGAGCACACTGGTTTCAAGGCGTCAGTTACGCGCCTGGCATCTTTTGATTAAAAGCATTTCCGCCAGGGATTGTGGACGGCATTTTTGAAGGCTTAGTTCTCATATGCTCTTTGTGACATTTCTTATAAAGTGGACCTCATTGCTACTATCATCGTAGCTGTAACAAATTTTGAACAGTTTTGTTACGGCCAGAATTCTCAGCCCTTAACTGTCTTGCTATTTATTGTATTAGATGATTGAATGCAATGTTCAGCACTTAGGGTAAACACGTTTGGTAATTTTTTTCTTTGTTGACGAGTTGACTCTTATCCAAATAAATGTGTGTCCCATATCTGACCACAGTTCTTTTGTAAAGAATATATCCCGGGCCCTATTTAGAAACTGCTTTTACATAGTGTACTTTGTGGTCCTTGACAAGAAGCGAGAAATGCGAAATATTTATTTTCATGTCGTTTTAAGTGGATGCAGTTCAGCCATCCCATTAGTTAATATCAAAGTTGCATGACTAACTAAGCTAGCTCTACAGGAACAGATGCAATTTGCATTTAAGTGAAGACGTAGTCAATTTCGCTGATATTATATGATTGGGGTAATCTAATAACGATTATACGCAGTGTGGATGGCGTTGTCCTAGATGAAATCTGTTTCATCCTTTCGTTCACGTGACAGCATTTTTCAAAGGAACAAAGTGATGTGTTGCTCACACACCCCGAAACCAAACTACACCACCGGCTTCTGGCTGGTTGACATCATCAGGTGGAAACAGTAAGATTAGGTTCAGTGAGTCTTGAAACCGGTAGTGAAGTGTAATATCGAGGGATGTGAGCAACACATCGCTTTGGACATCCATAACCGCCTTGAGTGCTTGACCATGAATTACTAAGCGGTTCTGTGTTTGGACATCGTGGTTCGTTTTACGAACCCTATGCAACAGTGGCATTCAAATATAGCCTTATTTACCATTTATCCACTGTTTCAAGGCTCATTGAACCTAATCTTACTGCCTCCACCTAATGACGGCAAACATCCAGAAACCGGTAGTGGAGTGCAATTTCGGGGAATATGAGCAACACCTCACTTTGGTTATCCATAAGCGCCTTGAGTGCTTGCCCAAGAATCACTACGTGCTTCTGTGTTTTAAAATCGTGGTTCGTTGTAAGAACCCTATGCAACAGTGGCATTCACGTATAACCTCGTTTACCAATTATCAACTGTTTCATGGCTCACTGAATCTAATCTTACTGTCTCCACCTGATTATGCCAAACATCAAGAAACAGGTAGTGCAGTGTAATTTCGGGAGATGTGGGCAACACATCACTTTGGTCATCCATAAGCGCCTTGAGTGTTGACCAGGAATAAGTATGTGCTTCTGTGTTTTAACTTCGTCGTTCGCTGTACGCACCCTATGCAACAGAAGAAGAAGAAGAAGGCTTTATTCGTTAATACATATTTTCAGCGAATCAAATTAATTTAACCACACAAGTTTTGAATGCGAATAATGAATATAACAGAAGAGTTGAAGTTTGATTGGCAAATTTGAGATTGTCAGTCACATTCAATTCCAAAAAAGCTTCGATTTCGTCTGCACTGTTATTAAGCGTTGTGATGGAAGTTGGCGAATTTTAAAAATCCACATGCACAAGTTTTCTTTCCCATTTTTCTGACCGGCGCAGCAAATCTCCCATTTTTTTCAAAAATTGCATAGCATTTAAAGCGTGCGTATAATTTTATGGAGGTGTTCATTATGAGCAGATAACCACACTCCGGCACAACACAAGATCAGTACGCGGCGAAATATTCGAAAATCGCGAACCCGTAATTATTTCGGTTTCAGGAAGACTGCTTTAGAAAGGTTCAAGTGACAAGCTCATCTGCCATCGATCGATAGCATTTTGTCAAGGTCGGACAATAGAGCTTTGCGTGGTGAGAGCTTGAATCATACCGGTTGACACGAGATCGACTAGCAACACAGATCAAAGTGACAATCCGATAAAGAGAAGGATTCAGGTCAGAGTTGTCGTTTAATGTGCCTGCCACAGATGAGCATGTGTATTGTTCTTTGTCTTGTGCGCAATAAACGTGTTTGACCAATCGGCTTTCTCTTGTGTTTTGAGACTCGTGAGTGAATGCGATTAGCGTTGGTCAGGTTGACCTCAGGGGTGAATCGAGATGCAATCTATGTGTTTGTGTGAAACGCGAAGAGGTTGACATTGTAGCATCGAGGTCCAGAAGTTTGTGTGAAATGACATACTAGTCCTTAGAACAGGAAAATTAAATCGACCACCAATGGCCTGACGTATTCACTCCCATCTACCCCCCCTTGCTACAGTATTACTTTGTGAAGATATAGTTTAACGTCAAATGCATCATCCAATAAAAAATATGTCGTATCAGAACAACCGTGTAACACAGAACAAGGAAAAATGCAATGCAACATTAGATTGAAATGAAAGGGTGTTCTCCTTCTGTCGTGAGCTTTTTACAGCGAGTAATCAGGCATATGTATTCTATCATAGTCAGCCTTATCGCTGTACATCAATGATGCGACGTGGTTGGGTTTATACAAACTAGCTGGTGGACTCACTTCTTTGACTGAAATCGATAAGTTTTATAATTATAGAATTGCAATCTTTGAGGCTAAAGATTCCGGTGAACCCGTTACAATGCTGGAATGTCCATTTCTCAGCCAATAATTTAGGTGCGGAATAATGATTTTGAGATTACATTTAGAGGGTTGCAAAACTTCCTTCATCGACTCAATGGGCTATTCAGACAAAGAAACAGAACAGTTCCGTTTGGAGTGTGGTATTTTCAACATAAAATCATGACCTCGGATGATGATTAAAGTTCGATGTTTGAATAAGTTCTCCAGCGGATAAACATTAGTAGGAACCTTTCAATGATAAGATCGGCTTGCATTCTCTCTTGTGAATGCGTCTTTAGATCAAATCTTCTGAGTCGCTTGACGTATGATACATTTTCAAAAGCTCTATGATATACGCAGTCCTGAATTGAAATATCTTTCTGGATCCATGGTGTCCAGACTTGAACAGCATATTCTAGATCCGGCTGTATATAAATGTCCATCACGATAGAAAAACAACCCGGGGAAAAATGTAAAAATATCCACCGTAACATGCATAGCACACAATAGGTGCTTTTGTACACAGCTTCGCATTGTAGACCATTTTTCAAACTACCACGAATCGAGACACCTAAGTCTTTTTCTTCGACTGCGTATTCAAGTATTTGATCTGCGAGTTTATATGGGTTGGACCGATCTCTATGATGTTAGATTTTAGCATATCCAGATTCACGATTATAATATCAATTTGCCTAAATTGTAAAAGTTATTGTTTATTCTGTCTACGTCGATGTTACTTGTAACAGTTTACTTTTAATTGTTGACCATTCGATTTGCTTGCCCGATTTCAAAACTAATTTTGACGAGATTTTATCCAGCCTTTCATTTTTAGAACCTAAATCCACTATAACCTAACTTCTAGGTGCATGTTTTTGAGTTTCTATCCTTTTGATTTTTACCATCCTATGAGTGTTGTCAATCGGAATGCTTTATAGACCTGCGAGCACCATAAAGTATTCTGAATTAACGTTTTCTATTCCAAAACACACCCTCCGACCAGTTTCGTGCTGTTTGAATGAACCGGATGGGAAGATTCAGACCAGTATTCGCATGTCTTGAAACGGTGGATAAACTGTAAACAATCCACCCAAAAATCTTCACGTATGTTTATAAAGTTACCATGAATGTCATAGAAGGTATGCCCTGAAGATAAACTCCGCCAAATGTACTTTTACCAATACCAGATACACGGACAGATCAGGGTGTAGATGGATAGATAGACACCTCAGCGTGAATGCCAAACAGCTGATGCGACATGAATATCACGTGATTAAATCAGTGACCAGCTGGACCAGTTCAGCTTCTATCGTGACAAAATGGCTTTCCGCATGAAATTTGCAAATCGATCCCTACACGAAATGGGATAATTTCTGATTTGTTTACCAAGTGGAAGACATGTTGTAAGTTCATTTCTGTTTTCAATGTTATAACGGATTGGATAAGCGATCGATTAAATCACTAGAATATAATCACGAATTTTATTCACGTAAAGTACAGTATGCAATTGTAGTTGGTAGAATAGCTGCATAATGCGAGGAAATTCACGGAATTGATCCGTTAAACCATTTCGTTTTGGTAACCTATAAATGACACTAAATTTATGTATTTGTGTTTGGCGCTCATCAAGAGGAGAATCTCCACAACTTCACTTGCATATGCTAAACTCCACTCTGTGATAATCGTACAACAATTATTACTCTAAATATGATGCTCGCATCATTAATACATAATGTTTCACATTTTAAAGGGAGCTAATCTCAACATGTCTATTCTTAAGATGCAAACTTTTACTTACAATTCTGGGTAATATATGTGTTTATGAAACAAAGTGATGCTTGTATGCCACTGCTAAATAGGGTTCGTGCAACGGCAAATAGCCAGAAACCGGTTGTGGTGTGTAAGGGATTGGGAGGTGAGCAACACTTTACTTTGGTATTTGTTTATTATTCTTAAACATCAGTTTGTGCAACTTACATGTTGCTATTCGCTCAACAGCGATATATTACCTAAAGCATGAATGGCCACGTTTAGCGCATATTATATATTTAAGGTGCCGAACCATAATCAAAGGGTTTAGTGTAGTGTATCTTTGACGCAACATGAATTATCTCCAGTACTTCAACATTTGTAGCTGTTTATAACCTTTGTAGTTTAACATTGATATTTGTTATTCGTCAATTCCACGGATTTTCGTCAACACTGTTCAATTTAATTCAATTTAAATGGTCTAAAATGCATATAGCTTTACAAAAAACCACAGCATAATATGGGAACTACGAAAAATATAACAAGATAAAACGGGATTTGTTTGCTTACTGAACAGCTCAAGAATCAGGTTAAAATCCAATGGGTAGAAATTGTTTTCGATTTGTGGGATGACAAATGCAGATGCATGGTGTCAAGATTTATAGTTTTCTTCGGTGCTTCTACATTGGTTCCAACATTGGTCGTAACTGCTTGTTTTTTCTATAAGTAGCACGCCAATTTATTAAGCATTTTTTTGTCAAATCTCGATATAATTATCCTATAAACGAAGAACGTATGTTGGCTGTGAATAATGTAATGATGTTACACAGCTTATTATGCTAGGAAACTTGCTCTGTTCATTGAGAATAACAAAGTTTGACGCAAAAAAGATTTAACAGTTTTCCGTGTGTTGGGCATGCGTATTAGTTGAAAAAATCCTATATCGCCTGATAAAAAGGGCATAATGGCTTTAGAATGAATATGACAACCACATCAACTCCATACGGATATCCTCGTCTAGTTTAGTCGGGGTGTGAGTTGACAGAAAAAATGTTATTTTATTCCAGAAATTCAACCTCTGAAACAACCGCACACATGTTTCTAACTCAGTTGAAGAAGCACACACAGCGTTGGGCAGTAATCGACCTATCAGCTGCATTTGCACGCTATCGATGTGAACTAGTCTAAGCATAGGAGAGTAGTTTGTGCTCCTCCCTGTATGTTGCTGAAGCTTTACACAGTGTTTACAAAGTAAGATGTCAAGTACACGCTTTTTACCAACTCGTTGGATCAAAGTTAAGAGCTTTCATATAACTTTCTCAAACATATTTCTGCCACAAAGATCGATTTTATGATTGCAATTGACCATAGGGTAGATCCTTAGGAATAAAACCGTTTTATTTCAGTCCACATGACTTAGCCGGCGTAGACGATGACGATAATGAAAAAACATTAGGTCCTATCGTTCATTCGGTCTTCAGTTGCACAACTGATAAGATTTCAACATGCAATCGGACGGCAAAATAACCGATCCCATAAATTAAATGGGTAATTTAACTGGCTAGCAACATGTCCGGTGGGTCAAATCATATTGCATAGTGTGAGAAGTCAGAACGTTTACTAAGTTGTTCGTTCGGGATTTAATAACACTGGATTCAAAGTTAGCCACGCGGTTCTCACTCACTTATCAATTTATACCTAAGGTCAATTTGTCTGACGCGAATCACTTCCATCTGCGAATCCAAAAATACAGGAGATCTCCAATTGGTCCATGTGTTTCTTACACATATCACTAACAACTAAGCACACGCCTATTGTATATAGGCAAATCTCGCTAACACAACCTAGTCCTCGACTTGTCTGTACCTGTTGTCACTTGGAACTATCATCTGCTCATCGATTTCATGCTAGCAGCTTCCATTCAAGGCCTCGCCATGCTGTGCTTCGTCGACCGTTGTTAATAAATTACTTACAGTTAGATAGCGATTGAGTTTGTCCATGTTTTTGAGCATGTTTTCGCGCGAAAGGTTTCCTTTCAATACTTAAATAGTCTGAATTATTACGGGTTCACGAATGTCTTTGTCGGGATTTTCGGCGCTATTTACTCATGTGTTGTGCCGGAAGGAAGTGCTTATTATATCATTCAAAAGCTCGTGATTCGCACTCGACGGTAATGCATTTCATATCGTCATGCTATCAACTATAAATCTTCGTGCTGTAGAAACCGCTGATAAACACTATCCACGATGGTCTGACAAATTTGGATAATTTTTACAAACCTATAAAGAATAAAGCCGAGAAAAATGAGTACAAAGCCGTGAATAAAATAAAAATATGTTTGAGACATCGTTCACATGATGGTCCATTCAATGTATGTCTGTGGTATATAGGTGACATCACCCATTTTAGATACGCAGAAGAAGCTCTGTAAACCACGGTTATACTTAATGTGAGCAACACATCACTCTGTAAACCAAGTTGCCATTCTTTAGAGATATATTTTACTGGAAGTGGTTATATCTCTGCTTTATTGTGAAGACGCTGTATTCGAAAAATTTAAATTTCAGATTTCGCCTTCAATATTCATCACGCATCAAGCATGAAAATGTTAACTAAATTATTATTATTATTATTATTATTATTATTATTATTATTATTATTATTATTATTATTATTATTATTATTATTATTATTATTATTATCATATTATTCCAAGCTTCTTTGGAAAAAGATACCTCACTAGAAATAGATGAAGGCGCTTCGATCTTGAGAAGTTCTGAGGGTGGGCCATTCTAATAAGTTTCGGTCAATTAGTTGGCGTTGATTGAAGCTCGAGTATGTTATGTTCTGCGTACAGACTGAACATTTATTTGAACATGGACACCGGGAATGTAGTTTTGTTGAAGTAAACACCTGGCAGAAAGGTAGACGAAATATCTCTTTGTGAAAGATAACCGGCAACTTTTGCGAAACTAACTGTGGCTCAACTTTACGTGAAGCTTATATTTTAAAGATCGTCATACCAATTCAAAGGCATTTATAGTGTGATTAAACTATGAATTCATTATGAGAGCTGTCTAGATTTACATGTTTGTTATTTTTGGTGTGTGGTAAACAAGTGAATGGCTGTATAATCCAAAGGTTCTGAAAAGAGACATGACATTAATAACACGTGTGTATTTAAACAAAGTTATAATTGAATGCCACCGATAATTAGGGTTCGTACAACAAACCACGGTGTTCTAACACAGAATCACAGAGTTATTCTTAATCAAGCACTAAAGGTGCTTATGTATGACCAAAGCTATGCATTGCATGGGATGTGAGCAACAAATTGTTTTGGTCATGTGTATTTAAGTTTGATTTTTTCGGTGTATAAACAGTAAAACACTTCCATTGGTGTGTTAATATGCATAAGTAAACATAATTCCTATTCTCGATAGAAAAATTCAGGTGAAACGTCGATGTACAAACAAACGTTTACAAGATTATATGCATATTGTAATCATTCTACGCGTTATATGGCATTAAATCGTCCAACATTTGTTTAAAATTCGATGCACTCGGTTTCGTCAATTTTTGATTGTTGGATTTCAAAGAAACCATCATGGACTTGTTCGAAGCCACCTGCCCTTTTGATGCAGAAGTTTCATATTTGAATGATATGCATCAGACGGTGTTATATAAAAATGAAATTGAATTAGGCACAATGTTCTGTAGACCAGAATTACGTTTTCCCGAATGCGCTGAGGCTTGCGTGTGTTTGATCCGAATCAGACGATCCGCTGCTTATTGGATGAGTTATTCAATCGGGTAAAAGGTTAGGTTACCATTTATCAATTGTTCTTTACTATCGCATTGTATTTTCACAAAAATGGTGTCTATGCTTGCGCGCTAAAGTCGACGACTGGTTGAAAATTTGTCTGGTGTATCTTCTTTAACCGATCCAGCAATACACAACACACACAAACGCGTACAACGTCATCGCGCAAAAGAATGTACTTCATTGTCCCGCATAACCATGTACCACTATACATCTTCGATCTAGTTGACTCAAGCCTTCAACAGCATTATGCGGTTATGGTTATCCAACTTGAAAATTATCGCACTTGCAATTTCTGCATTGACAAGTGATTCAAATTATTTAATTCTGATTTTACAATGAATCTATTCTCTAAAGAGCAAATTTTTATTCAAAGTTATACATTGTCGAGGTGAATAAAAAATTTCCAAATAATATTTATTTGCATGCATTTCGTTCACACACCCACACCCCACCTATTTCGTGCTGTTTGCACACATCAGACAGAGTAATGACGACCAGAATTCGCAAGACTTGAAACAGTGGAAGAAGGATTAACGAGTTGTGCTTGTGAACAAATGTTTAGTAAGCACGATACTACCAACCTGTTCAATCATATATGCCAAATCAGGTGTCGATGGGGTTAACACCGTGATAATAAACAAAGATACTCATTTGTATGCATTTCGCTCATACACCCTACGACCGGTTTAGTGCGGTTAGCACTCATCAGGTAGACACAGTACCATCAGAAGAATGGAAAACAAGCTGCGCGTTTATGCCACTGTTGGATTAGGTTGGTACGACCAATCTTCTCAATCACGTGTGCCCATATATATGTAGATGAGGTGAACCCCATAACCATGAACAAAAACGCTCATTTGCACGAATTTTCAACACACATACTCTACGAACAGTTTCGTGTTGTTTGTACTCATCTGATAGGCATAATCGTTCGACTACATTAGTAACCGTCTTGAACAAAGTATTGAACTTTGAATTGCTTGAAACGTTTCACAATCATGTAATTTTACATTGCGACCAGATAGACTCTAAATTAATAGAAAGGCTTACTCGTTACCCCACTTCTCGAGATTTGTTTTTACATACCATACCTTTTTAACGACTGATTTCGTTGATGATATTGAATTCTCTGCATACCGAGAGTAAGAGATTATATTACAAACACCTTTCTTAAGAATCATGCCATGCGTTAAAATGATCGGAATTTGTAATCAATCTTTGCGAAACAATTTGCGTCTGTGCTTTCATTGTTCAACAGTGAACTAGTTATGACCAAATGTTTCTATTGAAACATATTTCAAGGTCATGCAAGTACCAGCGTTTGCTGACATTTGTCAATAATTCAAAACTAGCCTGAGCGGTTGAAGACATGTCATGTGTGAAAAACAAGTTGCTTCCATCCAAATCTTTCAAAAATACGTTCACGGTGGACAGTGGAATAGACTATGAACAAAAAATAATACTGTGAACATCATAATTAATCAAGGTTTATTTGAGTGAAATTTTGTTTACAAAAAAATGTTCGTTTGTATCACGGAATCAAAAATAATCACGCTTGGTAGTATGTTTTGCATGAAATCTGACATATTATCACAAACATCTCATCAAATATTTCCGTCGACTACGTAGTGTGCTTGAAATTGTTCCTCTATCCAAATAACATACACTTGCACATCGCTAAAAAATATGATGAACGATGAAAATGTTGTTTTTTGTTTTTAAAAAGGTGATAAACTCCACGTGAAAATAAAATTTTCAAATATTGTTTCAATGATATTACTAGTGCTCATTTGCAATATATTGTGGGTGGGTTAAATGGAGCACGATAAGTGTATCTATGATGAGAACTGACCAACAAATTTCGATTGCTTTAGTACATGTAAGGTCACAGAAAATAATGACAGTTAACAATGTCATAGTTGTATGCGGTTGTGGTGTGTAAGTGAGGGAGGTGTGAGCACCGCAATTTAGAGGTCTTTCACAAGTGCCTCACACGCTTGGCCCGTAATCACTTTGTTATTCTGTGTTTGAACACCGTGGTTCGTTGTATTAATCAGTGGCATTGATGTATAACATGCTTTACCACTCTCCCACTTTTACAATTCTCACTGACGCCAATATTAGTATCTCCACCTGATGACGACTAACAGCCAAAAACCAATAGCGGTGGGTGAGTGCAGGGAATGTTAGCAACACATTACTTTGCCTACCCATGTGCGTCTTGAGTACTTGACCAGGAATCACTATGTGATTCGGTGTTTGCACATCGTGGTTCGTTGTACGAACCCTATGCAACAGTTACATTTGAGTATACACTGGTTTACAATTTATCTACTGTTTCAAGGCTGACTGAACCTAATCTTATTATCTCCACCTGATGAAAGCAAACAGCCAGAAACCCTAAGTGGAGTGTAAATGCGGGAGATGTGGGCAACACATTACGTCGGTCATCCATAAGCGCCTTGAGTGCTTGACCAAGAATCACTATGTGATTCGGTGTTTGCACATCGTGTTTCGTTGTAAGAACCGTATGCAACACTGGAATTCAAGTATAACTTTGCTAACCACTTATCCACTGTTTCAAGGCTCACTGAAACTAATCTTACTGTCCCCAGTTGATGACAGCAAACAGCCAGAGACCGTTAGTAGTGTGTTAGTGCGGTGGATGTGAGCACCACAATACATTGGTCCTGACAGTAACTTCACAAAACGGGTGATCGATGTCATGAATAAGTCAAAAACGAAAGTCCATGCTAGTTGTCTGGCTATCAATCTACGATACAAAACTTGTTCTATTATTAAAAATAGTCTATATTAGTTCGTATATTATATTATTAGTTAGTACATTATATTATTAGTCTAGTTCGGGAATGAAACGATATCACGTGCCTTTGAAGCATCTCTTTCCATTTATGTTTGGAATTTTTCAGAACCACAAATATACTCTCAAACGCAGCGCCAGACACTTGAATATATCGAGAAGAAATAGATGGCTGTTAACCTCTCAATCCTTTTTTGTGGTCAACTTTGTTAATTCTGAGAGTATACTGGAAAGGTCATTCAGATTTAAATCAAAGCAAGTACTGTTTATGAGCACAAATCTCAATTACGTAAGAACTTGTAAATGTTGCGACCGCTTTTAAATCAACCAACACTTTCGTGTCGAAATGTTTGAGACAAAACAAGAGCATATCGCTTAGATATTTCAATAACATAGGAACCGCTCTGCACAATCCTATTTCTGCCAAATTACCGTCGTCGTACCGATAAATAAAAGTGCATGCAAATTTGTGCCAACCCGGTCCGGGTTTGTTTACATGAACAGCTCATTCGCATTACTGTCCGAGACATATTAATGTGACAGCAGGGACACTTAATGATGGTTTTGGGTATTCAAAGCACATTTTTACGTATTGTTATTAATTAATTAACGATGGCAGCATGAAACCGGTCATGTGATGTGTGTGCGTGTGATGAAAATACAGGCAAATGTGGGTTTTTTGTTCAATCCCATGGGGTTAAACCCGTTGGCATGTGGATGGGCACATGCGGTTTAACAGGTTAGTCGTGCCAACCTTATTCAACAGTAGCATACAAGGGCATCTTGTTTACCATTCTTCACACTGTTTCAAGCGCATGCGGATCCTGATCATACTGTCCCTACCTGATGAGTGCAAACAGCCCGAAACCGGTCGTGGGTTGTGTGTGATGGAGATATATGCAAATGACAATTTTTGTTCACGGTTATTGGTTTTATCCCAGTTACGTGTGTATGGGCTCATGTAATTGAACAGGTTAGTATTGCAAACCTTATCCAACACTGGTTTACAATTTTCTAACATTAGTTACCGTTTACCACTGCTTTAAGCCATGTGGATCCTGTTCGTACTACTCCTACCCGATGAGTGTAGACAACACAGTACCGGTCGTAGTGTATGTGTACGTGTGTTGGATGAAATGGAATGTGGAATTTTGTTTACAATTTGAGTTGCACAAAGTCCTACATATATAAAAGAATTTCATTGAACTCATGCTAAAATTAATCCTAAAAAATAATCTATTTACAATACATCTCGAGCGAAGGTTCATGCTAAAGTAACTTCTTGTGTTTTAAACTATATAAAATATTGACGGCATGATGAAAATTGCTTGAAATATTTTAATCGGAAATTTTAAAGTCCTCGACTTGGTGAATTACGCATTGTTTGCAGCCAAACTCTCTCTTCTTACAGATGATGACTTCTTATTAATTGATATTTTCGAGTTTAAGTAGGCATCACCTAATCAAAGGATTTTAATGAGGTTCTTCAGGGATGACTCCGCATTGTCGCTTAAGTTTTGTGGCAACATTTTTCTGATTACTTCACGTTTCTCGATGAAAAATAAGCTAATAAACAAATAACCAGCTTCTTGAAGCGGTTAAATGAGTTGTCAGTTAATCTGCTAGCTCTGACCTGCCACTAAACTATATGAGAAACATACTGACCTGAAAATCACTCTCCATCCCCGAATACTTTCAAGATATCTACTAGAAAATTGAACACATATTTGTCTCTATCAGTAGTAATTTTGATTGTATGCATCGGGAAGCAAATCGGAGTATTCCCAGAAGATCCACCTGAGGCTTGGAAACAAGAATATGATACATCAGTTGAGGGTTCCCTGCTCTGATCTCTAAGACAATACTCATAGTCGAAATAATGGATCCGCATTAAGCAACATATATTCCCCAGCCTCTTCATGCAGATGCAACACATACGCTGTAGGCTTACAAGTACGAAAACTTGCAAAGCAAGACGAATATTTATTAGATTGTTTTTAATTGCCGTCAGGAATTTGTAAAACATCCTCTACAGAATTGACCATTAAGCCATGATATGAAATGCTGGTGGCATGACCGATTATTCAATCTTCTCATCAAGCATCTTGATCGTCGCGGAGCAGAAACTGCGTACAAGGCGCATGTACCAGCTAAAGTAAACTTGAATTAATTAATCTGAAGGATGGGATTTCCTTTACAATTGACGTGATCGTTTACGAACCAGATCTTCCCCAGTCTACTTGAGAATGAAACTAAAGCAAGTATAACATGATAGAATTAGACAAGTGTATCGGAAACATGTTACAAAAGTTGGATTACAAAGTGGATCGTATTGAATAATATCCGATTGTGTTGACATTTAACGGATTACTCAAAGGAAAAAATTCAATCATTCGCATGAATTTTGTTTTGCCACAATGGATTTTAGCGATTTGTTTTGAGCGGATTGTCTGATTCATTGAAGGTCAGTGATTGCTATATGACATGAACACATTTATTTTGAACGGACTGAAAATAAAGTTTGCAGTGAATCGGTTATAGAAGGTTTTGGTAACGTTTCGCTTCTGAACACAGAAGCTTCGTCAATCCGAGGGTGTCGGGACGAACAGTGTTCAGGTTTAATGTCATTTTCTTGACTAATCCTGAGTTCTCTAAGATAGACAGGCGATATCATGACAATTGATCACACCCTCTTAATCCCTAAATTGTTTATTTAGTGTGCATATGCAAACTTTATTTACATGATTTTGGACTCCCGAACTGTCTCGAATATTTTCAAATAGCTTTCGGACTGCTTTTATTGTTTTCAATGATGAGTGTTGGTCTTCTTCAGCATCGCTTATTTACGCTGTTCTTCTGAGAGACCATTTTCATGAAATAAATGTTTGTAGTAACATTACGAAACGAACTTTATATTTTTCATTACGAAATAAACTTTTTATTTACCATTCTTCCACTGTTTCAAGCGCATGTGGATCCCAAAATTACTGTTCCTACCTGATGAGGGCAAAGAGCACGAAACCGGTCGTTGGTGTATGGGTGTGATGGAAATACAAGAAAATGAGCTTTTTAAATCATGGTCATGGGCTCAAACCCTGTCTACATGTGTGTGGGCTCATTTGATTGAACAGGTGGTTCGTGTCATCCTTATCCAAAAGTGGCATAAAAGCGCAACTTGTTCACCATTCTTCCAATTTTTCAAGTGCATGTGGATCCTGTTCCTACTGTCCCTACCTGATGAGTGCATACAGCACGAAACCGGTCGTGGGGTGTGTGCGATAGAAATACATTCAAATGAAACTTTTTATTCATTGTACCATGGACTTTTGGAGCGACAGAAAACTGATTCTCAAATAAATCCATATAAAATCATGGAGTACAGCAAAATCCTGAAAAATACATTGTAAATGGATATGTTTCTACTTAGATGCAATGTTTCCTTCCTTCGGTGTGTGTTTCACAAGCGCTAATGGTTTCGTGTTATGCAGCTTTTAGAATGATTAGGAAGCCTGCAGCGCTAACTGCGATAAACAGTACTCGGTCAATCGGCGTCAGTTTCACGCCGGTGGCGTGATCTGCGTTAAGCAGCAATGAGCTGTATCTGCTCCTCAACGGACTGCAGATGACGCTTTATACAATGCCTTCAAAAATAAGCGTTGACGAGAAAGATCTTACTAACTCGTGGGGTCAATGCAATGCGCTTTCATATCTCCTTTGAAAATATCTTTGTACCTCAAGTGCGTCTCTTAAATTCAATTCAATTCAATTCAATTCAATTCAATGGTCTAAAAAGCACATAGCTTTACAAAAACCACAGAATAATATGCGAATTACAAATAACATAGGTAGTGAAACGGGCTTTGTTTGCCTACTGATTAGTTCAGGAATCACGTAAAAATACATAGAGCAGAAATTGTTTTCAACCGGTTTGATAAGGTAAATATGTATAGTTTACTTCGATGCATTGGTTCAAAGCTTTATGATGCAGAATATATTGTTTCAATGTTTGGATTGGTCGACATGAAGTTGTCCAAGTTCGATTTGAATATATCCAAGTTGGGTGAGTGTGCAACGTTACGGGGTAGGGAGTTCCAAGTAAAACATACACGCACAGAATAAAAATGCCTTCGACAGTTCAGCCTCGAGTCGGGAATAAGTAATGTATAGTTATGACTCCGGCTTGTTCGTGGTGGTAGTCGTGTGAATAGTTGATTCAGGGGATGGTTGTGGGTATGCAGTATATTAAACATAAGAATCAAGTCGCCTCTAAGACGGCGGTAGCGAGAGTCGAAGAGATTGAGGCTTGTAATGTTTGACTTCCTGATTTTAACACGCCATAGTGTAGATATTTCAAAAGACAACTATTTTATTTTCTACACACATGACAAAGCTGGCGTAGTTGGCGCTGTCCTAGTTGCCTAACTTTAATACGCACTTTAGCATTCGTTACTTTGTCCATTCACGTGATGTTCAAGATACGGCGGATGCCTCTTAAAAGAAAACCATTCAGCTATCGATCGTGTATTGATTCCATGCTTCAGGTCTCACCACACCGCGCCATAATCTTTGTGCTCACATTCAAATTCTGATTGCCCCAGACACCAGAGTGTGAACCAAACATGATGGCAGCTGCTCTAGCAACCTGCTTATCAATCTCCGTATCAAGCGAGAGGTTATCCGCAATGGTTGAACCAAAATATGTGAAATGATGTACTAGTTCAGGCTCACCGTTTTAAGCGGTAAGTATCCGAGGCCCTTTAAACAATGGCCTTGTTTTACTCATACTGATTGTCACCCCAAAATCTTTACATACCGTCGAAAAACAGCCTAATCGCGTCTGGTGCTTTTATTGGGTGTTCGCATTAAATGAATGCATCGTCGGCAAACAGCAGGTCACGGATTGGCACATACTTTACCTTTGTTTGTGCTCTCAATCTGTTCAGGTTGAAAAGCTTGCAATCACTTCGCGTGCGGATGTAGATGCCTTCTGTCCTCGTCCTAAAAGCGTGCTCCAGAATCAGAGCTAAGAAAATGCCAAAAATCGTGGGGGCAGGAACATACCCCTGTTTGATGCCTCGACGAATTTTGAAGCCTTCTGAACTGCAACCATTAAAATGGGCTGAGCACTTCATGTCAGAGTGAGTCGAAATAACGAGTTCGAGCAGACTTGGTGTGCAGCCTATACGATCAATTAGATGAGCGTATAATGGCATACGCTGTTCCCGACACTTTTCTTTAATTTGTATGAGAGAGAACATTATGTCAACGTTTGATCTTCCTCAGCAGAAGTCACATTGAGATTTAGAGTAAAGTCTATCAGCCAAAACTTGTAGCCGGATCTGTGAGACCTTAGCAAACAATATGCCTAAAACTTTCAGAATGGAGATTCCTCTGTAATTGCTGTAGTCGCCTCTATCACCATTATTTTTAAAAAGAGTAATAATCTTGATGTCTCACATCTCTTGTGGGACACACACCTCTTGCGAGAACTGAAGAAGAAATCGACTACGAGGCTGTATAAATGTTGCTCTGTAGCATTTGATAAGCTCACGTGAAATTCTGTCATCACTAGGGGATTTAGACGCAAGGCAACATCATTGGGCAATGTTGGGCGTTGGATGAATGAGTAAATAAATTGTTTATCGAACAAATAATTTATTCTCTCTTTCATTTATTTAATGAAATAAATTATTCCACTAGCATGCAAGTTAAAACTAGATGGATAAACAGGTATATTTTTCCAAAAATTTCATTGAGGAGTTGCGATGTTGTGGTATAAGTGATTCGAGCCCATTTGTACAAAATTTTCTCAAAATATCCCAGCAAAATCAACATCATTATTATTCAACATTTAAATATCTGCAAACGTTTTCGATGCATGACAGTGTTTATTTGTTCACATTCTTCTCCGCTCGGTTAGATTGGAAAATATTGGTTCCCATTCCCAGGGAACGATGTCCCTCATCCGGTGTCAATTTACACATTCCATTCTGCTCAAGATTTTATGATTTATTGAAGATAAATAATCTTGGATAAAATCATTAGCTGGTGTGACATTTTCGATCCCAATTTGATATGTTTACACATTCAGTATTCATCCAGAATCATACCCCGGAATTAGGCGGCTTTTAGTATATTTCATCAGTGATGGGATAATATTCCTTGAAACTTGATTCCAAAAACACGATCAATATAATCATCCAACGCGCTGAATTGCTTACGGGGGTTTAGCCGCTGCTCTACAATACCTTTGATTGGAAACTGAAAGTGGATCGATACTCGCATCTGTTAGATTTGTTAATAGTGCAAACAACATTTTCGAGGATGACATTCACCAATCGGTATACCATCTGATTCCAGACGGAGAGAAACATTGCGTTATTCGTGAGTTTTGTTTTAAAAAATGATTCTGTCTAGAAACCTGTCGTGTATTGTGTCGTGAATGCATGCACATACGAATTTTCTTTCATGGTTATGGGTTTAATCTAATCTACATATGTTTAGACAAATGTGATTTAACAGGTTGTTTGTACTAACCATATAGAACAGTGGCATAGAAGTGCAACGTGTTTCTTTTTCAATTTTTACGCATCAAACTTTAAAAAACTTCGATAAGGGAAGTAGTTCAGAAGAAAATATTAGACCATACGATTTTAGAATTGGCGTAAATCTACTCTGCTGCACGATCTACTACCTTTTGTTGGTGGTGTGGCCTCTGTTGACCATGGATGTACATCACAAATGCAGGATGTTTTCATGTTCCGCAGCTTTTCGAATGACTAATCAGTCCGATTTGAAAGTAACAATATTATTAAAATGTTGAAATATATTCCAAGCAGTTACCGGTGCTGCATTGCACCGCTTGTGGGACTTAGCTTAGTCCCCACATGGAAGCAAAATTTCGATTTGCAAATGAGGATTTATCCTCGAATTTGCAAATAATTTGTTTTAGCACAAAGTCAGATCGGCGTTCGAATGTCAGGTCACGGATACGTATACCTAATGAGCGGCAATAACCGCGAAACCCGTTGTGTGCTTCTGTCCTGCTTTTCGAACGTCATATACTACTTATAGATAAAAATCTGGCTTCAATCAAAAATTAACCATCGTGCTGTTATTGGAATGTTGAAAAATATACCAAGCAGTTACCGG
Source organism: Atriophallophorus winterbourni (assembly GCA_013407085.1). Taxonomy (NCBI): domain Eukaryota; kingdom Metazoa; phylum Platyhelminthes; class Trematoda; order Plagiorchiida; family Microphallidae; genus Atriophallophorus; species Atriophallophorus winterbourni. Next base: position 235,331 of record JACCGJ010001155.1, read on the forward strand.
TTGTGCGACTTAGCTTATTCCCCACATGAAAGCTAAATTTCAATTTGCAAATGAGGATTTATCCTCGAAGTGACAATATCTCCGCCGGGCGATCACGGAGATGGGAACAGTTACCGCTGACTGGTGTGATTTACGATTAGCTGCTCAGAGCTCTATCTGCTCATCTCCTGCTCGGACATTACGCCTCACATAGTGCCTCCAAAGTTTTTCCTCCACATATGATTGTGTGTAAATAAAACGTATACTTACACAAAGTATTTGAAAATATTCGAGATCGATCGGGAGTCTATAATCATGAAAATAAAGTTTGCAATGAATCGGTTATAATAAGTTTTTGGTAACGTTTCGCTTCTGAACACAGAAGCTTCGTCAGAACAAGGGTGTCGGTACGAGCAGTGTTCAGGTTTAAATGGTATTCTTTGACCAATCCCGAGTTCTCTAAGCTAGACAGGGGAGATCAAGATAATTGATCACATCTCCTAATTGCTGTGTTCATCCCTAATTATTTATTAATTGCACAGGTCAGCGTCTGCTGAGACACTGCTTACGTAACCATATGCGTATTAGGTGTGATGTTCGTTAATCCTTATCCTCTGCAAAACCGAAAGCCAGATTGTTGAGATATCTGCCCATCCACCTTGTTCACCGCATTCGCTCCAGCCTTTGTTATTTCAACAGCCTCGGCGTGAAGTCTTTCCCTATAAGATTTCACACCCCGTCTTATCACTTCCACGTTATCAAGATCTACGCTGTGTCCAGTGTCTAGCACGTGTTCAGCTAGGGCAGAATCCTGAATCAGTGATTGATATTCACTGGGATTGCGGGGTCGCTTTCTCACTCGTTTCCTGTGTTCGTTTACCTTAGTGCAGACGTTTGTCTAATGTAAACACCCGCGCAACCCTTGCAGTTGATTTTGAGATAACTAGGAAATACTTCTAGTCTGTTTCGCTTTATGATTACCAATGTATCGTTTACATAGCGCCACCATATCTTTGGTTTTAACGCTTCGTTTCTCAAAGCTATCTATTCGAAGTGCTCCATGTACATATTCGTTAGCACGGGAGAAATGGGTGAGCCCATCGCTAAACCATCGTTTTGCTTGTATAGCTGTCCATTAAATAAGAAGTGGTTCATATTTAGACAAATTGCTACACCATTGATGATTTGTTAGCGGACGTTGCTCACAACTACATACCACCAAAATATTTATGCATTCACACAGTATGCATGGAAGTGCGTGAATAGATTATGCGCTCGCTTATTTATCATAACAATCTCAGCGCTTATCAAGAGCTGAGCAGCTATTAACAAATTAGTATTGCTCAAGTAAACGCAATCTAAATCACAACCGAGTACCTACGGACGATCAATGTTGATCTGACGAATCTTTCATGTCAGAATTGAAACACTGTCCAAAACTGTTCGAATCGATTCATGTACGTATGAATGGAAAAGATAATGCTTAAGCAAGCTGAAATCAAGACGATAAATGATCGATCCGCAAAATGCATCTTTGTCAACCAACGGAAAAAATGGAACTTTCCCGTTTTCAAAGCGCGTCATGTTCTCGAGATGTTCCGGTCGTCAGACAAAGGCAGCAACCATAGTGCCGGTGAGACTTGAAACAGTGCTACCGCGACGATCTATATGATACTTTAATGCCACTGTACAACGGAACAAAATTTGAAATTAAATAATATGCAATCCGTCAATAAAACCGAGAATTATCCTGATCTGACGTAAAACAATATAAGATAAATGAATTTTGTTGTAAATTTGAATCGATGACCCCCCAAACTTCAATCGTCGTTCGTATGTCTGGTAAAGTTTGCTCGTCATGGTGATTGAATACTGTAATTGAAAATCACATTCTTCATGCATTAATTATATAACTTTGTTTTGTGAGCTATCAATTCCAAGAATCTATTGGTGTTCAGCGTGTACCTATTTGTATAATGCATTGGATTTTGAGGTATAATTTCGTGTTCAAGTAGCCAAATTTAGTTCATGCTGTGTTAATTTTTATGTGGACGCCTCTACTCAAATTATTATGAGTAGTAAGTAATAAAATAGATGTACGTAATGAAGAAGAAAAAAATGACTTCATTAATTTAAACGAAATTTCTGTTAATAGGATTAATCTAACCATACTAATTTCTAGAATACAATTATCGAACAATAGATAAACGTTTTCGTGTTTTCGAACAATTGAGATCGTCAGTCACACATAAAAATCCGTCTACCAGCAAAATCAAATATTCTGACAAAATCCACGAAATTTAAGCCATCAAAATAATTTCCAATCATGATTCATTATTGTTAAATTGTCATTTCTACGATTGGTGAACCTAGATGGCAACATGTTGAAAATTAAAAGGTTACTTGTTGTGTATCGAATGATAAAAATGTGTGGAAAAATTAATTTTAAGCACGTCTGGTTCATTGGCCTTGCGCAGGTGTGTTGTTCAATGTGAACTAAGTAAATCAGGCTTTGGGACCACTGGTAAATCAGATATGTAGGACGTATCACAATGTATAAATGCGAAATCAAAGAGTGAATAATAGACAATTGGTGAGATACTTTCATATTCAAAAGTATTGTCCATACCTGCTGAGTGCAAGCAGCACGAAAGCGGTCGTGTGGTGTGTGTGTGTGTGATAAAAAGACGTGCAAATAAGCATTTTGGTTCAAATGTATTTTGTTATTTTATACTTTCCGGGCACTTTTAACCCTTTTGTGACCAACTTTTTTGCTGATTAGGAAAAAATATTTTTTGTAATTTTTTTACACTGAAATTATAACTATAGGGCATAATTATACATATAAATACTTAAAAGTTTAATTCCGAAGGAAAATTTATAAGACGACCGTACGGTCCACTTGGACCTGAGACAGCTTAAACAAAACAAGACCATACGGTCCTATTGAACTTGAGGGAAAATTTCATGCATATTAGTAATAAATATTTCCTTTCTTTGTGTATTATTTTTTAAAATAAAACATGATTGTACAATATAAAAATCAAATTTACAACTAGAACCAAATTTACAACTACACAATCCTTTACCAGGTCAGTTACAGTTTCAAAACAGTTTAGTTTTGATGAAAAGCTTCAAAGCAGTTCCTGTTTAGCTCACGACACACATGTACAACGCATTTTGTAGCTATATGATCTTTATTTATTTGAGGTTTTATATTCAAATGATCATGTCAAACTACTTGGCTATGCAACAATCAAAGACTCTAAATAATGTGTTTGAAATACAAATAATTCCATTGTTATGTTGTTTTGAAATAATGAATATCATTGGAAATATTAATATCTGGTTAGACAATTAATTTGGTGATAATAAATAGTAATATTCGGAAAACGAATCATCAAGACCAACTAGACCATACAGTCCTCTTTTACTTGTCCCAAGACCAAGAGGACCGTACGGTCCTCTTTACAAAATATAATGTAAATATCTTGATAAAAACAAAAACGTCATTCTAAAGACTTTAAGTTTCAACTCAAATACTCATCTTTCACCAATGAATTATTTAGAGTCAAATCTCACCTGGTGTATGTGCCATTTTAGTTACAAAAATGAACTTTAAGGAGAACAGAACTGTACGTCTATAGCTCGCAAAGACCTTCTGCATGCTGATGGAATGACGCACACTGAGAGCCAGACAGTCTAAGAACGATGCTTCGACATGTCTGGACTCGTTCAAACCTCGCAGCAACCGAATATTGTTCACTGTTTAATTATTAGAACAGTTATCCAAAAGAGGACCGTATGGTCCTTTTGGTCGCTAAAGGGTTAAATCAATATCGGTATGAGGTGGTTTGCAATCATAAAATATATACGGTAAGAAAGCAATTGTGGTCGTATAAAATGAACATGTTAGTAAAAAACTCAACAAAAGCTGTTTGTATTAACATTTTCAGTAAGAATAACGTTTGAATAAGTGATGTAGCATATTTTGATTTCTATTCAATCCACTGTTGAACTAACTTCACTCCTGAAACTTGGTAATAGACTACTCAGCAGTACCGTGTTGCTACGGATTTCAAAACGGAACTCAATCTAAAGAAAGCACTTGGCTTGAGTTTTGCTTTCACTTGGGATTCTTTGGATCCAATCATGAATATGTATTGTGGTTGATCGCTAAGGAAACTGGAGCCCAGTTATTCTTTTGGTTGGACTTTCATTGAAATCTGAAGCTACTGATGAGTAGTCAATAAATCAAAATTAACTTACCTATCGCATAATGAAAAATCCTTCGTGATAATTGAATTTAAAGGCTGAAATTACATCAATCTGCAAAAAATCGTTCTATTTATGTGAGATGGTCACACGAATTTAAACATTTATACACTACTATATTGATTTGTAAAGTATATTAACTTTAATCTTTCGACACATTCAACATCATATTCAACAGATCGTCTTCTGTTTAAAGATAAGAAGAGCAATCCAGTTTTAAGTCACACCGCTGTTGTGTAATTCGGAATATGAAGATTCTCGCACTCTATGATACAAAATGGCTATCAACATGAGTTGGAAATATCACTGCGGTAACTTAGCTTCGTGCCCATGAGGTAAACTTGATCACCGGTGCAGCTTCATGATGAAACACAGTGAGATGATCTCCAACCGAATGTGTCATAATTCCCTGATGGTTATACGAACACAGCATTTATGGCTGTATCGTTCCAGGCAAGTGGGACGCATAACACTACTCACATATATCAGTCTAGTGAAGGATTTTTCTAATAGATGTTAACTCGTGTCTCAATGTGACCGTTGTGGGATCAAGTTGATTTCTCTTAGATTGGGAAAAAAGTTCAGTTCTTGTAATCTTCTCGGTGGCTCAAATAAGATGTGGAACTTATGCAGCGAATATATCACCACTCAAAAAACTAGTTCTTAGCATCCGAAATAAGTCTTACGAATAAACGGATAGCTCATCTGAATCTGTTCGACAATTCCTATCGACGAATCACATGTTAATTTATCATACTTAATTAAATATTTCATACATCTAATCTTCCCTTACAAGGACTTTTCATGCGAAGTAATAGGCGGAATTATTGGACCCATGGGTATACCCTGGTGATACCCCATACCCACCTAAACTGTAGAAGGTATTTTTTATTCTGTTCGTGTCTGTTTTACTTGAAACAGTTTAACTTCTACGGTTACTCACTCCAAAAAATTGCATGAGTTTAAAAACGACATTCGAACAATTTGTATTGAATTATTTGTTTCCCGACAACTTATATACTGCTTAATCTAATTGCATAGCTGGTTTGTCTAAACTTACCTTTTAATTTTCGTCATCCTATGGTTATTGTTAAGCTTGATGCTTTTTAGACCAGCAAAAACCTTGAATTACCTAAAATTAAAATGAATCGCATCATTGTCCACCATTAAACAAAAATCAATATCACGTGATAATTCTGAAGCTAGTTCAATCGATATCGATGTTGACAAAGAATATAAGGGACGCATACCTTCTTCTAAAGCAATCAACATCTTTGAACTGAAATTATGCATCTGTGAACGATTAGTTTGTGATCTCTCATTGCTTTGGCGAAGATCAATATGGGCTGATTCGGCTAAAACGATAACTCGTAACATTGATTTTATTTTTTGATTTATGGTAATCGTGATTTGTAGATCATGTAATCCAGAGACAATATTCCGCTTACAACTCTTAGCAGAAGAAATCCTTTAACGAGTCGCAAATGTTGCAAACACGTACCCTATGTTGTAAGACAAAATAGCTCGGGAACTATTCATTTGTAATCATAATACGAATTGTAAAATTTTGCTGATATTTAGAAGTTGTTGAACTATATGTTAATCGATAAACCCAATTAAATAAGACCCAGACTACAAGCATACGATTCACAGCATTTCGTTTTGGCGTTCGGCAAATTGTTCTTAGATCCCAAGTGGATCACCTCATCATGCGAAATGAAAAGCATTTTGAAACAGTAAGACCATCTAATGTGCGATTTCCTAGCTGATTTTAAGGAAAGAAGCCAATCAATATCTAGCTTGGTTTCCACCCTGATTTGAATAATGTACAGCCATGGACGGTCCCAAGCCCGTCTGAGAACGGAGGAGGGTTGGGCTTAGGGCTAGCAACCCTATCCCGTTAAACATACATTGCTACGGAAACGAAGACAACAGATCCTGAGATTAAGTAAATGGTGGTGAAACTATCTTAAGTTGGTTCATCTATCTTTATAATGATCAGATTGATTGGCGTAAGGGTTCTGCGAGTGTAAAGCTGACTATAGGAATCCCAAAATAGAACCCCATTTATTTCTAAACGCATGCACGCAAAACATCTGACAGGTAATTTTTCGATTTCGTAGTAATAGGCAAAATAGTAAATGGTCCCGAATAAGTGACTGTTAGTTAGGGGGCAAAATAGGACTGTTAGCAATATGCCTACTTCAGATCGTACTTGATCGTGAGTTCGTAATGATCTACTGTCGTTTTAAAATAATATTAACATCATCAGAGTTCCAATGTGTAACTTGATGGCTTTTGAGTGCTTAAACCAAACAGCTGTTGTGCATCTGGCAAATGTACCTAACTCTGAATACTCAATGTTTATTGTTGTCCTACTAGTTCTATGGTCCCGTATTGCCCGGGGTTATTTATGTTTTCTTACCCCTCCCCACGCTCACTAGAGTTCTGGTCTGTAGCAATTATTTCTCAACTATTTTAGTATCCACATTACACAGATGTTTCGTTAAGCTTTGAGCTGAGCGCACTTCCGCAACTGCGGAAGCATTCGAACGTAGACCGTCCAATTAGAAATAGAGCTTCCTCAACTCTGTGCCTACGCGAATTTTCTCAACAAGGTTGTCGAAAACGTAACTATGACAGCCTGGTGTAATTTACACTGTATATAATCGTATCAGCGGCACCTATTCAGTTTTATTAAAACCTTGAGATACTTACCGCATATGTTACCTAGCAGCCGGATGAAAAAGCAATATTCTGAATAACGCAACTTTGTGTGATTGCATCGCATTTTCAATAAAATCAAAAATTTCAGATTGATGCTTGAGTACTAATCTCTTAGCGAAAGACATTGAAATGGTTTCGGGATATTTAGATGCAAATGGAAATAACGGTGCAGGTTTCATAGAAGATGTGATAAATTACACTAGTCCTCTATCAATGAAATCACGTTATATCTGGATTCTTGTCTGTTATCGATCCAAGTTTAGTTTAAAATTGCAGGTTCATTCAGAAGAAATCCACGACAATGTGAAATTTTTCATTAATACTGCGAAATGCTACGTTGGTGAACGTCGTGGGAACCTTCATTTAAATTCACCCTGTTCCTAAAACATCATAAAATTAAACATCTAATCCAGTTGACTATATGCCGGTCAATTCGCTATCCCGAAAGTTGTGTACCTCAAAGTTTATACGTTAGAAAACGGGGACAAATTTTGTTTGATTTCACGCGACATCTAACAGTCGATTTTGTCATAGTCTGTCGATATATGTTTCAGATGACTTCTCCTCGTTCTGAAATTTACAACAAAGTCAGCTTTATTTTCAGATTTTGAGATAAATTCCCGTTGGTTCAATTAAATGAATTTTTATTGTCTTATAGCCGTACTTATTCACACACTTATTTGAATGGACAAGCCAACGCGAAAATGACACTACCAAATCGATCGCTTTCAAACCAAAGACTTTTCGATCGATACTACCAGATCCCCACCTATCCCACAGCTGATTCACCCCGAGTACGAGTGCGTTATTCAATGCCACCCGATAATTACTCGCGCAATGTGACACTTGCGAGTCCGAAAAATTTTGTACGTACATATCGAATCCCTTTGGAATTAGTCTCGAAAAATTATCGATCGGATAAAAGACAAGGTCAAAGCATGACATCCGTGTTTGTTCAACAGCCACACACACGATCCTCTAAACGAGACAGAATTCTATATTCGCTTCCACCGGGAGAATCATCACCATCACGGTTAGACCCTACATTCCGACAAAAACGCGTTTCCATCGAACGCGAACGTCACAGCCGCAGTGCAACTCCATTCCCCTCATTTATCGATCCGAAATTCAAAGTGCTGCCCGTCGACCAACAATGCAACCACATGGGGGCGGATTGGGAAGATTGCCGAATAGTTATAACCTGTTTTGGAATGTGCAAAGACGCGGGCAAACGCGATCGATACATGCTGCACACACCATCCAAACGCACGCGTAGTGAGACAGACACACCGATCAAAAAGCACCGTTCTGAATCCCCAATGATAGCGCGGTCTGTCAGTCTCTCGATCGTCCCATTGAACCCGATTTATCGCCGGCGGGCATTGCGCACTTCGAAACGGTTTCACAAACCAGGTGCTAGCTCTATCGCTTCTGGGTTCACAAATTGGTGTAAACGTTCACTGCAGAAAATGGTAAGTAGATACTACTTGTTGCTTTGCGTTTGTTTTATGAAACAAAAACTCCCGCCTAAAATGTGACCAAATTACTATGTACGCTGATTGCCGCAATTTTCAACCTCATCAGATTTTTGTAGCAAAATTTGAACTGTGGCTTTGCGTGTAGTAAACAAGTTTTATTTTGTTTATTCATATACAATAAGTAAAGTAATTACATATTCAGAACAATGACTTGTTGTTTCTGTACATGAATAAAGTCATTATCTTCTTCTTCTACTTCAAATACCTTTAGTGAGGAGTCTGTTTCAGGCCATCAATTTAACCACACATATCATTTCTGAGGACAGCAAAATAAAGTTTTAATACTGCATATATCGCTTAATGATTTTTGTAACAGTGATAATATACGAAATTGATGGAAGGTTTTCAAAGTTATACTTGTATGTCACTGTTATACAGGGTTCGTACAACGAACCACGATGTTCAGACACAAAGTGATTCTTGGTCAAGCACTTAAGGTGCTTATGGATGACCAAAGTAATGTGTTGCTCACATCCCCATCCCTGGTGCGTAAGGGATGGGGATGTGAGCAACACATTACGATGAAAGGTTTTGTTAATAAGTGTATCTCATAACAACAAAATAAGAAGACGAAAAAGAAGAAATTGGCTTTATTCATATAAACGAATTTTCAGCAGTTACAAATATTCCACCAAATAACTTAAAACAAATTGACCGGCAGGTCCCGATATTAATTTGTCGACTGAACGATGTTTCTTTTCCGGCTTGATTGATAATTTCCACATGTGATCCAGTTTATTAACAAATGGTGTAACCAAATGTTTTGAGACAAAAGTGTCACAACAATCCCCGGTATCTCGTAATTCGTTCAAAACTGCGCGTCAAAAATTGACCTCCTTTGATACGAAAAAATGATGAATTTTGCCCACAGCTGGCGTTGACATTTAACGAAAAATGTTGAAAAAACCTGCGGAGAAATTAATTGTATGCTTGGTCGATTTGAAGGCCCCGCTTAAATAATTTTGTCATTTGAAGATTATAACTGACACTCGTGTAAGGAATCATGTGCCATCAGCCATAATTAGGATTGAAAGTAAGATACTCATTTGCAAGCATTTTCATCACACACACACACACACACCACGACCAGTACTTAAGTAAGATGAGGATCTGCATGGCATTAAACAGTGGAGGAATAATAAACAAGTTGAGTTTCGATGTTACTGTTGGATAAGATTGGCACAACAAACTGTTCAATCACATATGCTCAAACATGTAGATGAGGATCATGAACAAAGATGCTCAGTTCCATGCATTTCCATCACACACGCCCTACGGCCGGGTTAGTAATGTTTGCAGTCATCGGGTAGGGAGAATGCGATCAGGATCCGCATGCGTAAACTGGAAAGTGTAAATAAGTTACGCTTGTTTGTATACCATTGTTGGATAAGGTTTCTACGGACAACCTGTTCAAACATATTTGCCCAAACACAATTAGATAGGGTAAAACACATGGTCATGAACAAAAATACCCATTTGTATTTTTACAAATCATGCTGTTTATGGATTTATTTGAATTTTCTACTACCGGGGAATCAAAAAATCAATAATTAAAAATGTAAAAAGTGCACAGCATTTGAAGTGTGTGGGACATAGGATATTCTTGATTTACATTAAAACATGTTTAACAAATTTTTAAACTAGATGAGTGAAAAAAGAAAAAAATATGGAAAGATTAATTTTGAATACGACAGAGCTTGTCATCAATTTGTTCTACCTATGCGCTATGTCTGTTAATATCAAACCTTACTTTATTTTTTCCTAAAAATCAATACAGGTGTTTTGCGGTATTGTACAATAAAACAGCTCCTTAACTACCATACAATCTTTACAATATCCTGTCTTCAGGATTTCTATAAAGGGACCGTTAAGCAACGTTTTGAAATGACTGAATGAACAATGATCAGTAAAATATTACGAGAATACTAATTCGTTTGTCAGAATCAACATAACAGAATAGCAATCTTTCCTAATGGATTTATAGGTTGAATACAATGGTCAAAAATACTAAAATAACCAACTACGAGATTGCTCATGTCCCCAGAATTTGAAATCCACTGCCGATTTTTAGTTGCTCCATCGATTTTTCAGGGACACCGAAAACAGTTTCAATGTGGTTCTAATCAGGGCATTTTATACCGAGTAGCCTGTTCAGTGTTGCCGACTTGTGGATGACTGTTCCACAAATTACATTTGATTCAAACTTCAAAACCGAAAGATTCCTTTTATTATCATCAAACATATCAAGTAAGAATGCAAGACTATCTTCTTCGGTTATGTTTTCAAACGGTCGTGAATATGATGAGTACTTTAAAGATGAAGGAATTCGATATCATACCCAGATATTGTTTGGACATTTTCACGCTAGTCTGAGGGTCTATTAGTACATTTCTACATGCGGTGGTGTTCCCGAGAAGTAGGTTGGAGAAATGCTAAGCAGCTGGTTGACACTTAAGTCATCTGTGTCGCTGCAATAATGAACTTCGTGATGAATGCGTGGTTGTTATCAACATTGGCTCAATAACGCTGAAAGAACTAATTCAAAACCAATCTGCCGAAAACTAATTGGGTCGAAAATGATGTTGGTGTTTTCAATTGAACAACATCACACAAAATATAGACAAACGTCGCTAAGCTACGTGTTATCACAACATCTTGAAATACCTAGGTTGAGTTGAGAATTAAATTTGAACAAACTACTTATAAAGGATCAAAATGATCTATCGTCTATCTTGCATTTATCATAAATTTCATTCTGAGTTCTACATGGGTCAGTCTTTCTGAAGTTTGTACATGATACAGAATTGTATGCCATCCTAGTACTGGTTACACATTGCTAAAGGGACCGACCATTGCGAAACAAGAGCTCAGTGGTCAATATTGATTATGAATGTAATTCAAAAGACTTAAACACAGGCATATATGAAATATCCCCAATTGTTTTCAAAATATCGTTAATTTGGTTTATATATTGATTAGCTTTCCAATAGAGTCAATGATAAAATATATTATGAATGGAATCGAACGTTATCCATATTATTCGTGAGAAGTTTTCGCAGCATTTCTTGTCTACTTTTGCCGCAGCAAATGCAGCAGCGTTCTAGGTCCTTTGCACACTAATAAAAAACGCATTCTATCTGCGGAGAATAATTTACCGAAATATGTTATTTAGTATAATAGTATAATAGTAAACTCAGTTTAATATGGAATGAAGGAATAACCGAGTGGAAATACAGACAACAGATTATAAAACATTTCGATTTTAACATGATGATAATAATGATAAAATTGATCTTTTAGGGAAATGTTTTTTCTATCAATAATGACAAGACTCTCACGATTCTTTGCAACCGGAATAAAATATAAACAGAAGGGCACAATGAACATCGTAAATCAATATACGCACAAAAACTCGAAGCAATAATGCTGTAAATTAAACATCTCCCTAAATAGCTGTCATACTTGGGAAATTCTTTTAGAAAATTTCTGGTTATTATTCCACCGTTCAAGTTTTATTCATGTGCATAAAACGTATAAGCATTCCATTGAATTGAGAAATGTTCAAACCTTTTATCTTCTCATATATTTGATTTGCTAGTAGTCAAATATATTAATCATTATGAATACAGGACATATGCTTTCTAGACAGCCAATGATAACTCAAAGAAAAAACTTTCATTGTTATGGAATACTCAATTATTGCCACTACAATTAAGTCAATATTTCAAATAAGTGCTCAAACTTTCAGCATGTTACAATATAGCTAGTTGGAGTAAAGTGTATTACGGTGAAGCTTGCGTGTATGACTCTTTCCGGCTACTACAAAATGCGCTGTGTCGACTTATTCCAACAGTGGCTTCAAGCTCTCAAACTCAGCAATGTCTACGCCAGACCACAAATCCTGCATGTGTTGTTCATGCCAAATGAGCGCCACCAGCATGAAAACGATCGTGTGGGATAGAAAAAAACAAACAATTATGAATTTGATGTATACAAATCGTTTACATGGCGCTGAACGAATGATACACGTTGATCATTTCACATCCTTCCATTAACGCATGCTCCATAAAATGTTATGCATGAGGGTTTTAGTAGCAAAAGTATACTGGAGATGTCTTACACTATGACACTTCATACATCCACAATAAAACCAATCAATGAAAAATGTTTCGCAATCAATTTTCATGTACGGACAAATTTATTGTAATATCAAACATAATGATTAATTTATTTAATACGCAAAACGGGATATGTATACGGTGTTTTCCTGGACAGTTTGAATTTATAAATTTAACAGCGGAATCGTGCGGGTTCGTTTGTTCGGTTATTCCACTTATTCCTGTTATGATACAAAAGTTCAAGCTCTTTTGGGAACTGCATTTCTTCCTACTCACTAACGCGGTCTAGAAAAATAGCTGATGAATACTTCCTATCCAGTGTGATTTATGTTCCATTGATTTGAAGCAACACGCTGTCCACTTGCTGTCGAAATGGTTTTCAGATTACACTGCGATCAACTCATTCGGAAGTTAATTATCTAGTTGAAAGCATTGTACGTCGTGCCACGGATTGTTGAGCTTTCTCTGAAGGGAATAATAACAAATTTCATCACCAAAAGCTCTTAATTATATTCAAAATGATAGAAATAGATCTTAACGCACACGTCGAATACTAAGCGACATGAGTTTGGTGCGTTGAACTGTCTTCAAATAAATTATGGATTTAGAATTTTGTACTCTATTGGTCGCACTCCGTTGTGCCAATTTCTGCTGGTCACAATCCTTTTACGTGTGTCGAAAGGCTACTAGTAAACCATATTCCAATACTGGCCTCACGTAAGTGTCAGAAATGATGCGACAGATATAAGGCGTGGCCACTAAGTGCTATCAATCAAATACCCACCAGGCTCGGCACGCGGGATTATATGTTTTGTTTTTATCCTACTTGTGTTTACCCAAAAGTGTCACAGTTGTACCAAGGTCACGTTAGTATTTATCCTGTTTCAGGGGATGGGTGTTAACGAAATACGCACGCAGGGAGGCGTTAATCCGAAGGAGTATAACGGCATATTTGAGTTTTAAGGATACCTTCTGATAATCTGTACAATGAGTCAGAAACATAAATGTGTAATTCGACAAAACCTTTATATCTCTTCGGAGTATTGCATGAACATATCGTCCTGCCCGTATATATTTCGTGCGGCGGTTTTGAGTGAGGATTCCACTGTTTAAGTTCATCAAGGCGCACATTTGTCGAGGTGTAGAATTTGATAGTTCTGTTTGTTTAGAGTGCAGAAATATGAGAATAACTTGGTCTCGTTGTATCCGAAATCTGAAAATAGATTCGTGTGTTTCGCTGGATGGATTTCGTTGCGTTAATTGGGCTTTTAAGCGGGCATTGAATATATATTTGCACAACAAACTACTACCGTTTTATCAAATGAATACATCTTAAATTTAACATATTCTCGTTAATATATCTTACTGCAGTAATGTTTAAATAATTTTATTAGAAAAGGTGAACATTCTGATAATACAACAATCCTCAATTTCATATTGATTTTAGGCATTCAAAATCGATGATTTTACAATTCAAGAAGATCAAGTGAAAAGTGAGTTTGTCTTTGGAAAACGTTTTAGCCCTTTAAAGTTTGTATGCGATTGTTTAATATGCAATGACTATTATCAATCTTATTTATCGATTTAACGAAGGCATACGATTAAGTCAGCGGGGAGGGTCTGTTCCAAATGCAAGACCAAAGTCCTTGGATAATGGATTGTATTGACTCCAATCATAACTGTTAGAAACTGTCAGCTTTAACGAGTACATCATTTCACATTTATTAGTTCAACGATTGCAGGTAACCTCTCGCTAGACACGAAGATTGATAAGCGGATTGGCAGAGCAGCTGCCATTTTGTCTTGATTGAACTATCGTTTTTGGGTAAACGCAAGTTGACTGTCAAGTCAAAGATGATGGTATACAGCGCGTACGTACTAAATGCTTTAGTGTATGGCAGTGAAACCTGGACCACCCACGCAAGACACAAACGAAAGCTGGATGCTTTCCATCTACGAAGCCTCCGTCGTATATTGAACATATCGTGGATGGACAGAGTGACTAATGCTGATGTGCTTTCAAAAGCTGGTCTACATAGTGTGTTCACTCTACTATGACAGCGCTGCCTGTGGTAGCTTGGCCACATCTACGGAATGGAAAATAGTCGTATTCCGAAAAATCTACTCTATGGTGAGTTGCAATTAGGAAGTCGACCATTGCGGTACAAAGCCGTTTGCAAAAGGGATATTAAAGCTCTTGGCATTGACCCCACGAGTTGGGAAGAACTGGCTCTTGGCCGCTCACATTGAAGGCATTGTGTAAGGCGTCGTCTGCAAGCTGGGGAGGAGCGGATACAGCTCTTGGTTGCTGAACGCATAACACACCGTTGGCATGCAACTGACGCCCTACAACCGAGTTCTACATATCGTTGCAAGCGCTGTGGAAGAGATTGTTCCTCCCGAATCGGACTGTTAATTGATTCAAAATGCTGTGGAACATGGAAAATTCACGCGATTTTGATGTACATCCATGGTCGACATCGACCGAAGGAAGCCACCAACAATATTTTCCAAGTACATGGAATAAAATAAGTCTCATTGGGTTATTTTTATACACCTCGTGTACGTTAAATTCACGAATCAATATTTGATGGCATAAAGAGGTTATAGCTGCACAACACCTTAGAATATTTGTAGAAGGACAAAAATGCTAAAACGATTTAGACGTTGGTAAGTTCGACATTTTTGAAAAACGTCTTTCCTTGTCTCGGTATGATGAGAAAATATTCGTTAGTGAGATAATACTCGCTTGAAGTTGCTTGGTTAAGTTATATAAACAAGATGTTAGGTGAAATTACTAAGCATAAATATATCCAGTTTGTTCGCGAAAATCCTTTCACTAGATGATTGTACAACGTCTGATGTTAAAGAGTTTCATGAATAAACAAGTGTTCACCGGAAAGAAGAACCGACATCAGTTCCGCTTAGAATGTTTTACCTCAAATACCAATGTATGAGTGAGTGTGATACGGCTTAACCAGAGGCGAAACAGATGCCTAAGAGGATGAAGCTTTTAGTTCAATATTTTGTAGAAGTGGATTAACACTAATCAAACTAGTCTACGTGCCAGTGCATCTAAATGAAGTTGCAGCAGTCGATACTCATAAGAGAGAACACGAACACAGCCAACCATGTTAGCTGCTCTGCGATAAACCCTCTTGAACAGCTTGCTGCACGTAGTATTTAGGAGCATGTGGATTATTCAAAGAAAAAACGTCCAAAAATGGGTCGAAGCATACCTAGTATGCGGTTAGCTCGGTTTTACACGGCTCCACATTGCTTGTTTTCCCTCAGACTACTGCAACTACATACGCCGAGATCCTTTTCTTCTGTTGTTCATTACAGTTGTTTAGATCCAAGCTTCCAAGAGAATGGAAACTTTTTACCGAACTGCCAATTTTTTCGCTTCCTGAAGTTGAATGGAAGCTTGTCCGTCTCTAACCAGCGACTTGATGAATCCAAATCGCTATTTAAGCGCAATCAGTCCACGCTTGACTTAATTTGCATCCATAGATTAACATCTTCCGCAAAAATCGATCTTGGCTGTGACTTGTTTCTGAAGGTCATTATAATAAACTAAAAACAGAACCGGTTCTAGAACCGAACCTTGTGTGACACCGCTAGTGGCTTTGATGTCCCTAGACATCACACCATTGATACGTGCAATTGCCCTGCGATCAATGAGATAGCTTCTCAGCCAGGCAAGAAAGCGCACATTAATGTGAGCCTTCGGCAGCTTTCTCAGGGGATAAAATTGTCCACATGACGAAACGCCTTTTATTTGCCCAAGTAAACCCCAGGCACCAAACCATCCTCATCCATTGCCTGCGTCCAGTTATTCATTACCTCCAGTACGTTAATCAGGCCAAAACTAGATTTCCGAAAAGTAGCTCAGCAGTCCAACGAGTAATTTCACAATTTCACATCTGGTTAAGATGTATTTGGAAACTTCCGACATCGACATAAGAGAAATGTTCCGAGAACCGATGTACGTTTTGTAGTTCCATCTTTCTTGATTAGGTAAAATGTTGCCGTTTAATTTTATGATCGTAACAAGCGAAGCACCGAATAAGTATTATCTGTCAAACGCGTTTAAATGCAACCCGATAAATACGCAGTCAATTAATGTTAAAATGCTGATAGGCTTCTGTGTCAGAAGCCGCAGATGAGATCATCCCGAAGCCTCGCTTGTCAGGACCACTTAGCTCCTGTTTACAGTAAGTAATTGGAAATCAGTACGAGAGGAAGCGGCTTGTCAGTCTAATAGCGTTAAAACGCAGTGTTAAAAGCAGTATGATTCATTGGCCTCCTGGAAGTCGAATAATACCACAATCATTTTCTAGCAGTTCATCTCTTGATTCCTCGTATAAAGTTGGCCCATTTTATGTAGCAATCGATCTAAATGATTTGTTTCACAAATATCTCAATGTTGTGGCAAAGTGCTGGGTATTAAATGTTTTATCGAAGTTACATTGATTTAAATCTATGACAGATGGGTAAATATTTACAAAAACGGTACACCATAACTTGATATCATGAGAAGCTTATTCAATGCAATTAGCTCAGTGAAAAACTGTGTGCTCTACCATTTCACAGCTGCCAAAGATGTGTTCAAGCGTTTCGACAAACGGGGCCAAGATAAAATTAGCACCACGGATCTGGGCCCAGCATTTCGTGCGTTGAATCTCAAAGTGAAACCGGACACACTAAAAGAATGGGCGGATCAAGTGGATGACGATGGTATGTTCATGCTCCACGCTTCTTGAGAAGTGTTGCTGTAAACATGTTGCATCATTCTTCTTCCATATCATTCTACTTTCAAATTTTCACACAAACGACAACATTCTGTAGACTAATTCGCATATCGATATTCTAGTTGATCTCCGTTGATTGAACTCAGTTATAAAATACTAATCAAACTCATGATTACACACCGTCTTATGTGACTAAACTATCGAATCAAGGGGAATAATCTCTCCCATACCGTTTATAGCGATAGGCAGTACTCGGTGGACCATAAGAAGTTGAAATCGCTCGGGGTGACCTACCTTCGGAAGCTGTTGTATCTGTAATTGCACTGCTGGCCAGCTCGTGGGTAAGAGAGAAACACAATCGTAATTAAACGCGTGCAGTGACCGAAAGAATGAATATCACGATGTCTGTACAGTGAACGATAATTGAATTATGAACATACGATCGATATTAATTGATGCTTGATCGATGGTTCGTTCACTGCAATTAATTACTACCGTTCTACTACTATATACTACTACCGCTTCTTCAGCTGAGTGCCATACCTGCTCTTCGCTAGTTTGAAAACGTTTCCATTTATAGCCCTAAAGAAAATGGCCAAATTAAGTTCTTCCAATCTCACAGTTTCAAAGTTCAAATCTTTCACATCTCTCATTTGCAAGCACCATTCTCTATCGCAGATGGGGCTCACTCAAAAGCCGACTTATTGATTTCAATTCCCTGTAGAGTTGATATTTTATATTACGGTGCTGTCACACCAGAGTGAGCATAACCTTTAGACCATTTATACAAAGCAATTCAGCGTTTACTATTCGATTTATCCACGAAATATTTCAGGATGCAATGGGTGCTCTGTAAATAAAATGACTATCAATAAGAAAAGCGCTGTATACTATCATCATTCTGTGATTGAACATCGTGCTTCGTTGTACGAACGCTATGCAAAAGTGGCATTCAAGTATACACTTATTTACCATTTATCCACTGTTTCAAGGCTCACTGAACCTAATCTTACTGTATCCACCTGATGACGGCAAACAGCCAGAAACCG
Source organism: Atriophallophorus winterbourni (assembly GCA_013407085.1). Lineage (NCBI taxonomy): Eukaryota > Metazoa > Platyhelminthes > Trematoda > Plagiorchiida > Microphallidae > Atriophallophorus > Atriophallophorus winterbourni. Next base: position 253,771 of record JACCGJ010001155.1, read on the forward strand.
GTAGTGGAGTGTAAATTCGGGGGATGTGAGCAACACATCACTTTGGTGGTGCTTCTTTTTCCACAATCTGAAATAGAGTATTTTCATTTTATTCAATGTCTTGCGATCTGAGGTGAATTCTTCCCATGACTGTGCTTTAATATCTTCAAAAACTCTTCTTACTCTTGAGAAGGGAATAAACCATATTTGAGCGGTAAAAGTATTAGCTAGAACAAACTAAGCGTACTTACTCATCGTTTAAACACACACACACACACCGCTAAGAGTTATTCTAAGTACAGCTACGGATACTTTATCCTGAAATGAAAAAGCATGAAGTGCATGAGTAAGGAATGTCTGTCCTCTGACGAATTGCACAAAACGACGCAATGCAAGAGCAGAAAACGATAGTTGATTGAAGACAGCCTTTGCGAATCCACAAAACCCGCTTTGCTGAAGAACTGCACAAGTCTGATTTGAGTGATGGCCAACATCGGCAGCTCGTGAAATTCATACAAACGGCCGAACGAGCTGAATTAGGTGAAGGTAAAAAGGGAATCAGTTCGTGCGAATTCATCTAATGTCCGAGTAGAAGTGAAAACAGGCAATAACTAATGCAAAGAAATTTTAGTGCAATTAGTTAGAGTAGTTTTTGGGAATGTTTCACTTCTGACACAGAAGCTTCGTCAGACCAAGGGTGATAGTCTGGACAGGGAACATGATTAAGTAGTAGTCAACCCACCACCACCTTTTTTGACCTTACCGCTAAACAGCCTATAGTACGCCGACAGTGTGTCACGTCTCGTGGGTGGTCGATTTTCCTCACCGTGTGTATCCACGTCAATCTGATACAAGTGAACACGGTCAAGGTCAGTTGACACAGTGGCCCACATACGTAAAAGTACATAACTAACGTGGCTATGGCGATTTTCGAAGAAAAACAAAAATCTAATTAATAAGGTAAATAAAACTATTTACTTTCGCATCAGTGCCGAGCGCCAGATTGTGGAGATTTCTGCCCCATCGACCTTATTGACCGCCTTGGCAATTTCGACCGCCTCCGCATGTAGACGTTCGCTATACGGTTTAATACCGCGTCTCAATATTGTCACAATGTCTATATCGACGCTGTGCTCCATCAAGGCGATTGCACTCAAATTTATTTGCATTATGAATACACGATCGGTCTCAAACATATCTCAATCGAGGCAATAACTAAATTTGTTTGTACTCGATCAGTGAGCGTGTGATCCGCCTGGTCAGACGCAAAGCGGTCTGATCATTTCAATTGATATTTGAAATCATTTTTTATCATTAGTAACCGCATGCACTTGAGTTGAACCTTTCGCGTGTAACAAAGCCATTTTTCCACAGCCACTGGTTTTATTGATTTCAATGGCTTCCTCATTTGCTACGGAAAAAGTCTCCAGGAAGAACAAGATGAACGAGACCTGCGCGATGCCTTCCGCGTCTTGGACAAAAATAAGCGCGGAGAAATCGATGTTGAGGATTTGAGGTAAGTGAATTAAGAGTAAAAATGAATCAATAATACTAATAATAATCTATATTGGTGGGCCATTTTAACCAAATATTGACTTTCAGGTGGATTTTGAAAGAACTCGGAGACGATTTGACGGAAGAAGAGATTGACGACATGATACGCGACACGGACACAGATGGATCTGGTTTCGTTGACTTTGACGGTGAGGCGTTAAAACAATAACACTCGATTGAATATTTAATTCCTGTGTGATGCACGACTGCTGATCTATGGGTTCAGCAGCAGCAGCACGACGGTGTAAATATGAGGGATCAAACATTGGACTTGGTGCTAGTTCATCACAGTCATTTTTCACACATCTCCCGCAACTACAAACTCAACCACTTACTGACTGTTTACCGTCCGCAGGTGGAGACAGTGAAATTAGTTTCAGTGAGCCATGTAACCATCGAATAGTAATAATTAGAATTATACTTGGAAGCTACTGTTCCATTAGATCCGTACAACTAGCCACAATGTTTAAATGTAGATACACAAAGTGATTCTAAATCAAGCTCCCTGTACGCTGAAAAACGTCCAAAATAATAATCGCTTACACACCGAAACCGGATAGGATAATTGTGCCTCAAGACAGTGGTAAAGTGGAAAACAAACGTATACTATAAAGTAACTTTCACGTAGGTTTCATACAACGAATCACTGTGTTCATATTAAAATCACGAAATGATTCACTGTGCAGCGATCAAGTTGCATGTAAACTAACAGTGTTTTGTGGTGCTACTCAGATTCCCGGCTCTCACACGTCAACATTTGTTTTCTGGCTGTTTGTCACGGCCCAGTGGTTCCACAGGTTGTCATAGCCGGGGGTGGCAGTGGGGATAAGCTCCCACTGTTTATAAAATGCTCCCATATGGCGCGCGCCTCAAACAGCCTCTGACAACCAAGTCCAGCTTCTGGCACTCACGAGTGTCTCCACCAACAGGAGAAAGGGCGAGGGCGAGTGACTGGTGCCTGAAAACCAGTTTGCTTCGGGCAGATGGAGCTCGTTAGCCTGGGAGGGCATTTCATCTAAGGGAAGGAAAACCATGATTTTAAACCACCTCTGCTGCCTTGCGAGATACCCGATCGCAGGGAATGCTTCGGGAGAAAACCTTGAGGAAAAAATGCAGAACGGAGTCTGGTAGACGTTTAGTTAGTGCACACCGCATATTTCTGGCAACTGCCTGATAGCTTGCAGGTCGCACTTGGTTGTGAAACGGCTACAGAATCTGACTCGAACAACTGCCGAGTGGTGCTGGGTACACCGCTTTGTACCCAAATTCCCAAGAACCTTCATTGAAGCCGACTCATCCTCCAGGAGGAGATACACAAAACTAAATGTAAGCCCAGTGGTGACAGACCAATTAATTTCAGTGAGACTAAAGTAAGCGGGAATGTAGCAAACAAGGGTAATGAAATATTGCTGAAAATTCGTGAACACGAATAAAGTCATTCTTCTTCTTCTTCTTTAAGTATTTGCACAGTCCAACTTTAGCCGAACAATTGACACACCCGACAAAACACACAAAATCGATCCGTTCCCGATGTGTGTAAACAAGTTAGATAGAGCGACGGATGAAACGTGGGGGGTTTCGGTGACACTTACCCAAACAAACATTGTCAAATGTGAACAGAAATGTGGAGTATCTCATGAGCAGTATCAAAATGTATTTTCAAAGGTAATAGTATATCGAAGGCGGCGACGGTATACGCAATAAGTGGGGTCCATATGCAGTGGTGCTCAAATTAGCTTATGTCGGAGACGAGGACTCAAGTTGGGATAAATGTTTGGTTGGAACTTGACTAATGTAACAGCGCGGTTGTTATTCATGTGATTGAGCCCTGACACCACTTCCTGAGCTCAACAATCGGACGTTATACATTCTAATAAGCAAAGACACTCAAATACTTTCCAGTCAAATTCCAATTTAATGGTCTAGAAAGAATACAGCTTTACAAAAAAACCACCGAATAATATGTGACAACGAATAATCAACAATGTAACAATGGTATTAGGTTGCTGACGGGGCAGTTCAAGACTCAAGAAAAAATCCAAAGGACGAAATTGTGTTCGATGGATGGGATAACAAATCTAGATGCCATGGTGTTAAGATGTACATTTTTCTTCGATTGCACTGGTTTAGGGTCAAATAGGCATCAAGGCTTCTCTTGAAAGTTTGCTGGTTTGGTGAGTTCACAACATTATCTGGCAGATTGTTCCAAGTAAAACAAACTCGCACGGCAAAAAATGTTGTCTGCAGTTAAGTTTTGAGTGAGGGACAGTTAGAGTATATGTGTGAGCTCTTGTATTATGCGAGCTCCGTAGATTCAATAAGCATTGTAGAGGGTGATTTTCGGTATTCAAAATATTGTAAACCAGAATCAATTCCCCTCGGATACGACGACGTGGATAATCAAATAAATTTAACGTTTTGATTCGCTTATTGTATGGTTTCCGACTGAGACCGCTGACAAGTTTGGTAGCTCGATGATATGTTCGTTGCAAAGTCGCAGCATCTTTTTTAAGCCATGGCGACCATGCTTGAACTGCATATTCCATCGTGGGTCTGATGTACGTATTTATAATATAGGGAATTGTCTGTTTTGAGAACCTACCGAAAATTCTCTTTGGGATCGACAATTTCTGTGATTTTTTGCGATAGACGTAGTTGCAGTGGCTCTACATCCCTAGGGTGTTGCTTATTAACACACCCAAGTCCTTTTGTTTCATGGTCCACGAGAGGCTGTGTTCCAAGAAAATACTGGTACTCCACATATTTGCCAATGTTAAACATGTGACACTTTCGGAAATTGAAAAATAGGCGATGTTGGTCATGTGAAACTTATAAGTGCAATATATTGTTCACCAAACTGTTTGTTTTGTGAAATTCTAAACCGCATTTACGCGTGAATGTGATGATATGATCGAATACGGAAGATATAAATTTTCAAGATGTGTCTTCTGGAGATGCAATGCAAACAAAATGCATGCAAACAGCAAGAGAAGATTCGTGTTCGCTTCATCTGCAGGTAACAGCGGAAAACTCATTGGCCACAGGTATTGATTTGCTCGCGGGAAAAACGCCTGCGTATAACTGCCAATATCCATTTCTTTATATCAAACTTCGAATAGACACCCTGACGTATTTTAACTCACTATAAGTCAATGATACTGCGACATTTACCTAGATTCACAGGTGTGATTAAGTGTGACGAAGAAATATCAGTCAGATGTGAGTACACCAAAAAATGACAATATCAGGTACATTGAATTCAACCTATGTGATTGATTGTCACACGTTCTATTTAACAAGCGCAGTTGCCAGAGGCATACAAGCCTAACCTCGATAATTAACGTAAGGCCAATTCATCCAAAATTTAGCAATCTTTTCCTCTTCCTTTTCAGAATTCTACAAACTAATGACTTCGGAGTAGCAAACAACACAACCGATACACCAAATCCATCCATCGTGTGCACTTTCGACTATTTTTTTCTTCTTTTCCCTGAATAGTGTAATTTATTCCCGCTTCGGAAAACTATTTACCTGTTCGAATTAAATTCCTCAAATGTCAGTTGGTTCATCTTGCGCCTTTATCATCTGTACCGCACCTGTCGAAGCATCAAAATCAATTTTTCGTCGTTTTCTTATTCCTAAATCACGGGCTACTTATGAGCATTGTGAGTAGTATGTGTTTAAAAAACAAATGCTATTTTGGTGAAAAAGCTCACTCCCTCCGGGATCACTCGATCGAACGATAAATGCGGATGAATCGACTAGAGTATAAAACGAGATAGCCACATAAAGATAATGGAATAAATTGTATCGATGCTCTACCGAGTTCTGATTTTTTTCAGTTACGGAAAACATCTATAGAATTCAATCATATCTGGGAAAGCGCTCAATAGTTAGTCGGCAGATCATACCCTCAGATAGCAGAATAGTTTTGTAAGAACTCGATTAAATTAGCGTATGTTTTGGAACGAATTTCCCTATAATTTATAAGTGATATGCGGGTAAAAAAGCAAAGCTTCATTCGACGCACAATCAATGTGAATCAAGTCGGATGGTAAAAAATTATCATGACACGGAAAAACATATTTTCTACTGAATTTCAAAAGCGACAACTTTGAACGGTGCGGCCTGGTATGCTGTTTATAAAGTGACCGTTTTGTTGTGTTATGGGATAGATGTAAAAATGTCTTTAGAGATGGTTTATTTGATTAAGCACTGTCCAAATGAATATTAGTGCTCCTCGTTGTCTTCCGTATTGTACTGAATGCAGTTTCATCCTTCTACGATAATTAGAAAGTTAAAAAAACGAGTTTGTCGGTTTGCAGTGGGGTGTTTTTAATATATGAATATATTTTTCCTGCCAAGGATATTATGCTGGTAAATATGGAGACGGATGTAGGTTGTAATCAACTTGCAGATTATATTGGCGTGGAACGAACCTAGGGCTCTTTGGAGGAGACCCAAGTTGCATTTTTTCTGGCAGCGAGTCAACATTGGATTGAGTTTCCTAACTCAGAATGAACAAACAATCTTTTACGGATAAAGCGGGTTGACTAACGGTTCAATTTATATGACATTCATTGTAACTTGTTATTGAGCGTCAATAAGCTGCATACCATGGTATTCATTGGCATCTTATTATCTTAAGACCAGGCACGAATCATTTCGAGATCCCGCTGCATGTTTTGTATGACGACAATGAAGTTTCTATTGCGCCAAAGCTAGGTGTTAACTGCAAAAATGAGAACTGGCGATTATACTGTTGGGGTTGTTGGCTTCCTTCGATCGATGTCGATCATGGATGCACATCACAATCGCATGAATTTTCATGTTCTACAGCTTTTTGAATGACTAAACAGTCCGATTCGAGAGGAACAATCTCTCCCGCAGCGCTGGCAACGATAGAGAGAACTCGTCGATCGGCCTAATTTCGCACGCCGGCGGCTTGATCTGCTTTCGGCATCAAGAGCTTATCTGCACCTCCCCCAGCTTGCAGACGACGATTAACACAATGCCTCCAATGTGAGCGGTCAAGAGCAAGTTCTTCTCAACTCGCCGGGTCAATGCCAAGAGCTTTCATATCTCTTTTGCAAACGTCTTTGTATCGCAAGTGCGGTCTGCCCAATAGTAGACTTCCTAGTTGCAACTCACCATATAGTAGATCTTTCGGAATACGACCATTTTCTATTCTGTAGACATGACCAAGCCACCGCAAGCGCGCTGTCGTAATAGGGTGAACATGCTCTGTAGATCAGCTTTTGAAAGCAATGGAGCATTAATCAATTTGTCCATCGACGATATGTTCGAGATACGACGGATGGTTCGTAGATGAAAAGCATGCACCTTCCGTTCGTGTCTTACGTGGGTGATCCAGATTTCACTGCCGTACAGTAAAGCATTTAGTACGCACGCGCTGTATACCATCATCCTTGTCTTTACAGTCAACTTGCGGTAACCCTAGTGATCAATCGGAAAAAAATGACAGCTGCTCTGCTAATCCGCTTATCAATCTCCGTGTCTAGCGAGAGGTTATCCGCAATGGTTGAACCAAGGTATGTGAAATGATGTACTTATTCAAGCTTACAGTTTCCAACAGTGATGATGGGAGGCGATACAGTCCGTGGCCAAGGACTTTAGCCATGCTCATGCTGATTGTTAGCCCAAAGTCTTTGCATACCGACGAAAAATAGTCCATTAGCGACTGGAGGCGCTCTTGTGACCTATAAAAAGAACCGCAGTAGTAATACAGATATTTTCTGACAGGTAGTTGTATAACCATGAGAGCAGTCGTTCACATATTACTAAACGTATCAGCTTTTGCAAAAAAATTGTGATTGAATATGACAAAATCCTTAGAAATGTTTAAGTAACAGACGTAAATGCAAGCACTTCTATCCAATCCTTCGTCCAGTCGTCTAACGCTATGAAAAGTTTCGTTAGACAAGAGCGGTTAGATCGAAATCCATGCTGCGCTGGCGAAAACAAATTATGCAATTCAAAGTGTGCAGCCGTTCTTTCCGAGACTATACGTTCCATGACCATACCAATAACAGGTAATAGTGTGACGGGACGATAATTTGCAGCGTCGATCGCCAGCCTCCTTTGAAGATGGGTGTAATCACGCCGGACTTCCAATCTTTCGGTTCCTCTCACCCTAACCATCGAATAGTTAAACAGGCTGGAAAGATGTTCACAAAGCTGACGATGACAGAACCTGAGCACATTCGGTTTGATGCCATCCGCACCTGGGGATTTTCTTACATTTAGTTTAAGCAATTGACTTGCGACAATCTCTGGATTCATCAAAATTTCGCTCAATGTCTCGAGTCGACTGAATATTCACAACGTTCCACTAAAACATTTGGCACGAACACATTAGATTAATAAATCACGAGAGCGTTTGTGGTTTCCAACGCAGTTTCAGTGCAATTTTCACCATTCTGGACGGCAAAAATACTTGGTTTGACTTGTGCTTTCGCGTTCATGATTTTGTACAGTAAGTTAGGGTTGCGTTTCATTCTTGACAGCAGAATCATTTGGTCTCCTTCCTTATCTTCTCGAATAAGTGAAGTCCGTTGTTGCGTAACATAAGGAGATGTTGCCAAGAAGTAGAAGTATGCTGCTCGCCTCAGCGCTATCCACTTTTTTGTTCTGCTGCGGACAACAAAAACGAAGTTCATGTTCGGATGTTTTAGGAACGATATGCGAGTTCTTGTCTATCTTTAGTTTCAGAAAATCTACAAGTTCGTTCCATTACGAAACAGAGATTATGTGGTCCACCAGCCAATGCTGAATCTGCACGAGCGATTTACTCAGGGCCAATTCATCTACCCTGCGAACCACCCTATTCCGAGAAAGAAATTGATGAGTACTGCAAACATAATCGAACACAAGCACTGAATGGTCACTAAGACCCAGTGTAGCCTGGAATCCGATCGCTTCGACAGATTGTTCTTCCGATGTTAACACGATGGATGGTCAGAACCTCTTCTTCGAGTGCATTTGTGAACTTGGTTGTATAAAGGTACTGAATCTAGTACCTCTCTAAACCGATATTCCAGCGTTTTTGGGGAGTGATCGTCTCTGAAATAAATGGTAGGCAGGTTAAAATCACCCATGATAAGAATTGTTGCTTGCTGAGTGTGAGTCAAGCACTGAAACACTTGGAGCAACCTTTCGTTGTACGATTCCGTAGATGAAGGAGACCGGTAGACCACACCAATCATGCAAACTTCACCAGACATTAGCTTTAAAAAACACCAAATTGTATCCTCGAGGGTGAATTCTGTGTTGTATATTCAACAGCACTGGAAGCGATTATGATAATAAAGAGCAACGCCGCCACCAATTCTCTCTCGATTGTTCCTTATCAAATTCATGTTTTGAATGGATACTTCCGTTTCAACTAATTGAGAAGAATACCATGTGTCTGTAATGGCGATAATGCCAGGTGAGTAGTGTGAGCATATCTCGGTTAACTTCGCTAATTTGTTAGAAAGGCTTTGCGCATTTGTATATAAACATCTTATAAAATTTGTAGTGTTCAAATCATGAAAGGTTATCAATGGGCTGTTGGGTGAGGCGTCCTTGCCCATGGTAATGTCCTTACCCGAACATTGCGGATGCATGCGGTGACATGATGTAATCTTACGCTTCAATGTCCTTACCGATTACTTCGCACACCCCTCTGTGTTCTCTATATAAACACGGGCCCTGTCCAGCTCTATGACTTGTGATCCTGAGTCCCGGCTTGGTCATTTCATAACCACCCTGTGTTGTTCTGTTCTCTGTCTCGGTGGGCTTGGTCTCTCGTATCATATAGTTGATCACCTGGCACAACTGTCTCTCGAATCCAGTACATAGCACAGTCCCAGACCATATGCGGTCTTCGACCAGCACCCAAGACACGTGCGACCTCGGTAATATCCCTATGCGAACAGTGCGGATGCATGCTGTGGCATGTTATAACCTTACGCTTCAATGTCCTCATCCGAACATGCATTATCTTACTCTACATGGACTACTTTGCCGCTTAATTCGCACACCACTTTGTGTTCTCTGTATAAACACTGGCCCTGTCCAGCTCTAGGACCTGTGAACCTGTGTCTCGGCTTGGTCATTTCATAACCATCCTGTGTTGTTCTGTTCTCGGTCTCTCGTATCATCCAGTTGATCACCTAGCACAACTGTCTCTCAGACCCACTACACAGCATAAACCGACTCGGTTAGAGTCGGAATGTTTACGTTTTATTGAGCTATCGCATGATATTCAGTTTGAACCGCATCACTAGGCGTTGATGGATCGGTACTATCCGTTTGTTTGCTTCCGGCTATTATCCTGGGTAAGCTCAACTTGACGTTTTGGGGTAAGTTCCTTCTATTAGCCTTCTATTCACGTTTGATACTATCTGTCTTTTCGGTTGTCAAGAGGTTAGCTTTAATGGGCTAGGATGTTGCCCCTTTATAGTTGGCAGACCGCGGTATTCTAAAAGCATCCACAAGTACGGCTTTTTAATACCGATTGTTTCGACTAGGTATTCCCACTGTTTGTGATCGTGCTAAGACTTTTCTTGAGAGGTTACGTCAGCAGCATCTTCCGGAATGCCTACAATACTTCTTGGATTGTTTTCTTCTCGAAATTTCTCCGATGACTTTCACTTCCATCATGGTAAATCTGCATGGAACACCTCTAAGAGTACGCTTTGTCCGTCCTCCGCTGATTGCAGCGTTATTCGTAAAAGGCTAGGATCATCTTTGTGAGGAGAATTCAGGTGGCGGTTCAGCCGAAATATTTATGAAGGAGTAACTGCGGCCAGTCTCATCTGACTACAGTGTTTATGCCACTCAACTACGTGATGCTTTTACTTAGATTCAAACCGCGTTTCTCATGACTCGATCACGGTTTTACATCTAACACTAAGGTTTACACCAGCGGAATTCAGTTTATAATTTGAGTCGGTGATTTTAGAACTGGTTTTGCTGAATTCCTTCTAGTTTCCGTTAAGTTTAGGAGTCAATGATCCCGGCGAACACTTATCCGTTTTAGTCAACATCTGCGCGGTTATTTGGGCAAATGTTGGCCTGTTCGAGTACGATGGATTTTCTATCGGCTCTTTGGCAGTAACTTCTACGTGGATAACGATGGTGCCCTTACGGCGTTTTATAACAGTTCATTCAGTTTTGTATACTGGATTCCAGTCCATTTAGACGCGTCTCAATTTCATACTCAAGGGTTATCGCCTCCGAGGATGACGCTGTTGGTTTGCCCTTGCAAACGTAACAAAAACCGGGACAATTATCTCCATTAATAATCAATACCAAATCCGAGGTCAGCGACTTGTCGCATTTTGCATGCACTTTCAACAAACAAGCGTAACACGTGACAGACCTCGACTTATCACGAATCGACTTTTGGCAAACCGTACAAATGCAGCCCGATGCGCTTTCCTTTTCTTTTCGGGGTAATCCTGTCAGGGTTGTGAGCAGCACTGTTCATTGGTGTTCGCAAAGACAGTGGTTCTGTCGAGCGATCGATCATGAATCTTGTGAGCGCGACAAAAGCGGTGTTCACGAATAAGAGCAAAATAAGAATTGAATCCTGCGCTACGCTTCGGTAGTTGATCGCACGATGTTGAAAATATAAACAGTCGATGGCGAAGAATAATATATTTCCGATGACGTAAATCCCTTTGAGGACTTGAAGAGTATTAACAGCGTTGCACACGTACAGCCAATATGGGAAAATCACGAGAAATCAGAATTTGCTCGTATTATCGAATAACGCTACGAGTGGTATATCCAGAAACCTGAGTTCGACTGGACTCCAACAAGGTATAATATATCCACGTACGTGTAAGAACAGTATATCCTGATAATCAGTAACTCAAAATAATGCGACCGCACGGCATTATTCCCGTGTTGGGGAGAATCTATAATCATATCTATTTTCGAAAAAGGTGTACGTACTTCATGCTCCAATCACAAGGGAATAAGTCTAACGCCCGTCATTACCCAGATTCTTGCTTCAGTGTCTTCGGAGACTTACATTACAGAGGGGATCGCAGATTCGTGAAGAGCAAGCAGGATTTCTTCCCGGTAGAAGAGGTGTCGATCATATATTCACTCTTCGGCAGGCCCTAGAACATCGATATGCTTATAGGAAGCCCACTGTAGCCATCTTTCTTGCTTTTGATTTGGCCGACAGGAACGCATTATTTAATACATAATTACTCAATGGTGTCCCACAAAAGTACCTGAAACATATTTCGGGCGCTTTATTCCTATAGTTCTGGGAGCGTTAGAGTGCCAGCCAACTTTTCTACGTTAGTGATGTCCGACAAGGGAGTCCAATTTCTCTATTTTGGTTGAATTTTGTAATGGACGCTATAATGGATGCATGTAATGCAGGCGTACAGACACTGGGCATTCAGATTGGACGCGATAAGAAACTTTAGATTATGCCAACGATGTAGTTCTACTCTTCGATTCCTATGCGGATGCTCAGTCTACTTAAGACCGACAATGTAGTAACATAACATCCTTCGGTATGCGGTTTGCACCTCACCCAGGTGCAAAGTTCTGTAACAGGATATTGCCCCGACCGAAATAGCACTACTCCTCAATAATGAGGAACTTGCAACTGTAGACTGTTTTAACCATCTGGGTAGTTACATTGTTAGTAATTCTTGTTTAAATAGGGAGATTTCAGCTGACACTTCCAGAGCTACTGTAGCTTTTTGTAACTAAGGTCATATGTGGCGTCAAACAGGTTTGTCTTAAAAGCTCGAGGGTAGAGTCTATAAGTCTGCAGTACGCGCGGTTTTACTGTCCAGGTGAGAAAAATGGACCATGAGAAAAGAAGAAATAATACGTCTACAAGTCTTCGACATTCGTTGTCTCCGAACCATCAGATAAGTAACTCGATTATCCGTAATAGAATATTTGGTAGCGACGTAGATAACGGAAAACAAGTTAGCATACATAGACGTTGCTGGTTAGACTGGAAAATCATCGTTTTCCTAACACGGTTTTCTTTGCCCCTCCTCAGTTGGAATGGTGTCATTGTAAGGGTGGCCAGACTCTGAATTGGATCAAGCAGATGAAGGCTTTGACTGTTACATTAGCTGCGGTAGGAGGAATCTGTCTTTCGGATTGGGGTCCAAAAGACGAAAATTTAGTCGCTTTTTACGCTTAGCGATATGGCCCAAAATCATGTTCAGTCGCGGTCTAGTTGCAGACATCTTCTTGAAGTGTTTGATTAATCTTGTTTGTTGTCAAGTGAAGTGGCTTGTTATGAGGCGTAATAGTGAAAGCCGCAAGGAGGCCATCATGATGATATCGCTCTACTCGTTCACAAAACTTGATTGAATGCATGTTTCATTCGAGGTTTAGGCACCTCATCCCAGTGCGTCTTGTTTAGTAGTTTTCAGACCCCAACCTTCCAATATCTCTTAGAATATTTAACTATGTCAATGTTCTATGACAGTTAAGCACTTGGTACATGTTACCGAAATAATACTGTCAATGATGATGATGATGATGGATCAGGTTTGTGATTTCATATATCATACGCATGTAAGGAATTACGTACCTGAAGTTGAACTACCTCCAAGACCCCCGGACAGGGCGATAATGATATTTATAATGGAAGCCGTTTCATTGTTGCGGCTTTTTTGTAGCCAAATTGATTGGCCAGAGGTAGTGAGCTGCATGCTGAAACAGCCTGGAGTCTCACTACCATTTCCTCATCTTTTTTTCTTTCTAGGCCTGGGCAACCTGACAGTATCTTAGCCCACGTGCAGTCTCTGACTGTGCGGCACTTTGCCCGGATCAGGCTTGTGCTTTCATACCAAACAGACGTAGAAACTAGGACAGAACACAAACACTACGCGCCCCTAGAGTCACAACGAACAATCATGTCCCGTGGCTAGAATAGCAGACAGCAAAGCGAGCCAGTCATCCATTCTGCAAGCACGAACGCATTGTTGACAAGACCACACACGGAGACGAGTTTAAATAACACAGAACGGAGAGACACATGAACATTGTGGTAGGAGTTCCGGTAGAGGATAGATCAGAAAACGAGGATGAGAAAAATAAGGCTGTACACGTAATGTATGGTTGCCAGATCAGTTCAAATGTTTGTGCTTGTTGCAGAGAAGACTGAACTGTTCGCAATTCAATTGACAATCTGGAATTTGGGAAAAACAAAAAGGGGTAACGTTTAGGAAATGTGCTGTGAAGCGGAGGGGGGGTGGTTGATTATAAAAGGATAAACGCACCTGAGGAAACAGCGCATCGGTAGTGGAAACTGAGGCTACATCCTCGATAGCAGCAGCTTAGAACAGCTCCGCGTTTATCACAGATTGAGCATGTCTGACAAACAAAACAAACGGGACAATGTTGTAGATTGATGCAAAGTTGGGAAAAATCAGGTACGCCAATTGTGCGACGTATGCATATTGCAGGGTTAGCATATAGGAGGCAGTTTACTAGGAAGTCTTTAAGTCTAAAATACGTAATTGCCATCATTATCATCATAATGGAGAGCATTGCACCGGTAGCAAATACCACGTACTTAAATGTCGTGCATGGTGTGTTAAGAATCTGAAAAAGAAGGAAGCTAAACAGCTCCTGAACCCGTAAACGATTAAACACGGACACACATTTGTGAGGTACCTACACAGCGAGTCAAGCACGTATTCAATCAAATGTTGTGAACCAGTAGAGCAACACCAGCATGACAGCTTCCCCGCGACACACCATAACAAACTTTCTTCGCCACTTCACCTGGTAATATAGAAGATTAATCAAACACTCCAAGACGATGTCTACAACAAGACCACCACTGAACATGATTTTAAGGCATATCATCAGTCTGTGACTGTGCCGCAGTTTGCCTTTATCAAGCTTGTGCTTTATGCGTATATTATACATATCACCACGGGTAAGAACCTCCTACTGTTTATAAAATGTTCCCATATGGCATGCGTCTCAAATAGCCTCTGACAACCAAGTCCAGCTTCTGGCCTGCACGAGTGACTCTCCGAGCCCGGCGGAACTGCTTCTACCAACAGGAGAAGAGACGAGGGCGAGTGACTGGCGCTTGAAAACCAGTTTGCTTCGGGCAGATGTAGCTCGTTAGCCTGGGAAGGGCATTTCATCTAAGGGAAGGAAAACCCTGATTTTAAACCTCCGCTGCCTTGTGGGATACCCGATCGCGGGAAAGGCTTCGGGAGAAAACCCTGAGGAAAAACCTGGAACAGAGTCTGGTAGACCACCTCTTTCTGGCAACTCCCTGCTGCCTTGCAGGTCGCACTTGGTTGTGCAAAGGCTAGAGAAGCTGACTCGAACAAACGCCGAGTGGTGCTGGGGACGCTGCTTTGTACTCAAATTCCCAAGAATCTTCTTTGAAGCCGACTCATCCTCCAGGAGGAGATAGTCGCACAAAGTAAGTAAAGTAAAGTAGGGAGCCATTGAGAATTCGGATCTAATAAACATCAGCCTGGGAGACAGGTCGCCTCAAGGGCAACTAGTTTAACAGACAAAGTAAAGTAACAATAAACGTGTGGTCAAACGAAATCACACGACAGAATACATTCTTAAAGAGTGTATATGTATGTATATATGAAAGCACGTCTGATCCAGGCAGTGCCGTACAGACAGAGACTGCACTGCGGGCTACGATACTGTCAGGTTGCCCAGGTCTAGACAGATATGAGGACGAAAACAGAACAGGAAATGGTAGTGAGACTCCTCCAGCTTGTATCACTTCCTCTGGCCAATCAATTTAACACGGCGTTAGCCGCACAGCACAAAGTACTACACGATTGCACATCCGTGCGCAAGAGTGTATATGGGGGGTGATATGCCGTAACGTTACCCGGACATGCACACGTACCAATGACTGGCCAACACGAAACCAAAAAGAGCTGTGAAAACGGATTATTAGTTTCAGCTTTGTCCACGATGGAACACTCGACGAAAACTATTTCTCCTCGACATTAGCATTCCACGTAACCATAGAAACAAAAATGAGATGGGGTGCTTTCATGCAGGCAATTAAACCCGATAACACCTGGTTCGAATTGGAGTTGTTCACAGAATCAGACTCCGACATTGAGGCAACCCGCAAATTTGGATACAAGCGGCGTGCGGTTATTGGCCACACATTGTGGTATCGTATGGTATGAAAGCACAAGCCTGATTCAAGCAAAGTGCCGCACAGTCAGAGACTGCACGTGGGCTACGATACTGTCAGGTTGCCCAGGCATTGACAGATATGAGGGGGGAATAGAAAACCAGTGGCGACAAAGGTATGTATATGTATGTATGAAATCACAAGCCCGATCCAGGCAAAGTGCCGCACAGTCGAGGACTGCACGTGGGCTAAGATACTGTCAGGTTGTCCAGGCCTAGACACATACGAGAAAGAAAATAGAAATGGTAGTGAGACTCAGCGTGTTTCAACATGCAGCTCAATACCGGTGGCCAATCAATTTATCACGGTGTTAGCTGTGCAGCACAGAAGTGCCGCATGATTGCACATCTGTGCCACACATGTGAGAGACCAATAGTGCGATGGCTTTTTTCTGCGATGTAGCGTGGTCGTAAATACATTGTCGCCAACGGTGAGCGTCAATC